>NW_026472929.1:0-88060 GCF_026875155.1 Cherax quadricarinatus | reverse complement strand
TCAGTTCTCACAGTTTGATATCTTCCGGGGGACCTTTTTTTAACAATAACTCCTAGATCCCTTTCTTTGTCTTTTATTGTCAATATTTTGTCACACTGTCTCTAACTGTGGCGTGAGTGTGCTGTCTCCCATATCCATTACAGGGCATTTGTCTACTTTCATTTCCCTCAGCCATCTATCACTCCATTTCCTCACTTTTTCCAGATCATCCTATAGAGTTTTAAAGCCATTTATGTTATTTAATTTACAAAAGTTTTTTTTACTATTTTCAAACATATTCATATAGTTTTCTATTCCTTCTAATAAGTCATTTATATAAGATATATTTATGAAAATTTGCTTGTTGGTTTGTGGTCTGTTTCTATAACTCAAATCCAATGAAAGTCAGAGGTTTCTTGTACCCAGGAGCAGGTTTTAGGATATATGGTATTCCAAAACTTTAAATGAGGGGGTGGCGCCCCGTGAGTGGGCATTTTTTGTTGCTACATTACTTTGAGTGACACCCAGTTTTAAAGTTTCTTTTCCTATAAATTGAAAAACATTCACGGCTTGTCGGACTTTTTTTGGGGGGTTGATTATGTTGACTATGTTGATTGGCTATGTTTGTATTTGAGAATGACCTGCCTAGTATGGGCCAGTAGACCTTATGCAGCGTTTCTCCATTCTTATGTTCATATTAAAAAAATACAGTATTCCAAAATTTTTATTTATGGGTCTGATCATGGACCGGGCCAGGGGGTGTTGACCCCCAGAACACCCTTCAGCTAGACTCTTTTGGGTGAATGAATTTTAATAAGAAGAGAAAAAACACAACCGAAATGAAATCTGTCATATATTTTTGTTAAAGAATATTTAAAGAATATTAAAGAATATTACATGCACAGCCTCCTGTTAAGGTTATTACTGTGGCGTGAGACCTCCACACCTGTATCCTGACAAGGTGAGTGCAGAGGCATACTCCCGAAACTTGCTTCCTGAGTCTCATGTACAGAAGCATGAGTCCCCCACACATGCCTCCTAACAAGGTGGGTGTAGGGCAGTGAGTTCCCACCACTAAACTCTTGACAAGGCAAATGCACAGGTATAAATCCCCGCACCAGTCTCCTGAGAAGGTGGTGTGAGTACATAAGTTCACCACACCATGATGAGGGTGTGAGTGCAACTCACCCACACCTGCCTCCTGACAATCTAAGCAGGGGCATGAGTCCAGGTTCTCCACACATGTTTCCTGTCAAGGATGGTAAAGGGACGCAAGTCCTGATTACCTGTTATGCGACTAAGCAGGCATAGACATGAGTCCCCTCGTACACACCTAATGACTAGGCAGGTGTAGGGGTGTGAGACCCCAACATCGGAAAAAACTTTAGAAACCATCGGAAGAATTTCTAAAGAGCATTTTTTCGTTGCCGTTTCTTGCATTTATAGCTCATAAAAGACACGAAATATACCCAGGAAGCGCCGGGTTATTCTGCTTGGATAGATTAAAAAAAATGTTGGAGTAAGTAGAGATCTTTGTGGCACTATTTATGACATTTCTGCATGTAGAAAGCTTTTGACCGAGTTTTCCATGAAAGACTAATTTGGAAACCTAAATAAGTCTTTCACAGGGAACTCTGTTAAATGTTTTCATTAAGTCTATATCAAAACACTTCTCCCACCCATTTCTTTCCTGAATAATTTCCATTCCTCTGCTATAACTTAACAGGCTTGATGAAAATAAATTTTCTAAAAATGAAGTTGCCATTCCATCAGTTGTTTACTTGTCAGGATCTGGTACCAATTTCCTTACTTTCTCAGGTATTAAGTACCACCAGTTTTTATGTAATACCTCACACATTCCTTCTCTTCCTCTGGAATTTTGACGCTGTTATTTATTATTTGTATTTATTCTTGGAAATCTAATTTAAATTTAAACAATTTTAAATAAAAGATTTGGCTCTACCTTGTTTTCTACTATTTTTATCTTCCTCGATTTTCTGATAGGTTATATATATATATAATATATATATATATATATATATATATTATATATATATATATATATATATATATATATATATATATATATATATATATATATATTATATATATATATATATATATATATATATATTATATATATATATATATTATATATATATATATATGGGAATAAACTGAAATATTGGATTCTCTTTAGTCTCCCTAAAAAAGTAGTATTTCAAAGCATAATTATTTCCTTTGTAATAATTTAGTAATTCCTCTTCATGTTTTTCTCTCTGTATGTCATTCATAGTTACCAGAAGATATTTCCAAGGGTGAATTTAAATAGTTTTAATTGAAAATTTCTTCTTCTTTTGAAAAAATAATATGTCTAGTATAGCTCTGTGTGTGCTCACCTAGTTGTGGTTGCAGAGGACGAGTCATAGCTCCTGGCCCCACCTCTTCAATGGTCGCTATTAGGTCCCTTTTCCTGCTCCATGAGCTTTATCATACCTGTGAGTGTATGTGTGTGTGTGTGTGTGTGTGTGTGTGTGTGTGTGTGTGTGTGTGTGTGTGTGTGTGTGTGTGTGTGTGTGTGTGTGTGTGTGTGTGTGTGTGTGTGTGTGTGTGTGTATTCACTTACTGGGGTTTCGGGTGTCAATTCGTAGCTCCTGGCCCCCCCCCTTCACTGATCGCTACTGCGTCCACTCTCCCCCCGCACCTCGGCTTCATCATAATTTCTTAAAGTTATGTAGGGGTTTGTACATCGCCTCAGTGGCAAAAAAAAATTACTTCCAAAATTCCCCTTGTGGCTATCTGGTTTAAAACTTCCAGCTGGTCCTCACTTTCTGAAATATTTGCCATATCCACCTTGCCCAATTTCCTCTCGGTTTTTTATAGGGTTATCATGCCCCTCCTTTTTTTCCCATTTTTGTCGGGTTTGGGAAATTTTTCCCCTTAATTTTCCCCTGTGGACAAACCCCTCATTTCCGGGACTATTTCTTGTTGAAAACCCTTTGGGGCCCTTTTTTTAAATTTTCCTAAAGTGTTTGACCGGGGTTTTGGGTTTTTTCCATACCGGCGTTTGCATACTCCAAAAAAGGGCCCATGAGTACACGAGTACGTGTCTTTAATGACGAAACGTTTTCTCAGGTTTGGCAAGGCGCTCGTATAAAGCTTCCCTCAAGTTTCCTTTTCCCTTCCCGTAAAATTTTTCCACCCTTTAAACCTCTTAGGTTTGGCCCGTCTTTTTGTTTTCCTTTCCCCTTCCCCCACCATAACTTTGCACTTGCTGGGGTTAAACTCCAGGAAACCCCATTTGTCAATCAGTCTTGCAGCCTGCCCAATGCCCTTGTGGGGTTTAAACCTGACCCTTAAAACCGCTTGTATTCTCCTCATTATTTTTCACATCGTAAATAAAATTTTTTAAAATATAGAAAAACATCATCTGCCTAAGACTGACCCCCCCAACGCCACTCGACAAAAATGCCCCCCAATCTGAACCTCTTATGGGGACCAACATACTTTTATTTCCCCCTTTTCCGGAAACCCCTGACCCATTGCAGTATTTTTGTCCTTTTCCTGCCTGCTCCTCTTTTTTTTTTCAACCATCTCTTGTGGGGAAACTTTCCCGGAAAGCCTTCTTACAGTCCAAGAAAAATGCGGTTTTTTCCCCACCCCTCTCTCTCCTGTCTTGCTTTGTTCCCTTTTTCATAGAACCCCAAAAGGTTAGTAAAGGCGGGCTTTCCCTTCCCAAAGGGCTGTGCTGGTTTTTTCTTATTTTTAGCCCATTCTGTTTTGGTGCTTCATCACTTTTTTCCCTGAAATTTTCTCCAAAACCCTTTTATATACCTTTACATGTGCACCCCGTCTAAATTCAAAAAAAATTGGGACTACATTAGCTGTTTTCCCACACCTCACAGTTGCCCTATTTCGATGGGTTTTATTAAAAGATTTTTTATTAGAGGCACACGAAATTGCTTTGGGCCCTTTCTTTGGCCCCAAGGAGAGATATTATCTGGGCCCCCCCCGACTTCGGGGTTTTTCTATTTCCCCGGGTTTTTCTTCCCTCCCCCTCAGTTGTGTGCAGTTTTTCCCAATATTTGCTGGTGCCCCTAACACCTTTTTTTTTCTGAGGCCCCCGTGTTTTCCACTGTGAATACCCCCCGAACTTGATTTGAGCTCTTCACAAAATTCCTGGTCGGTCTCTGTGAATTTTTCCCTCCTTTTTCCTCAATTGTTTAAACTGTGTTGTGTGTGTGTGAGAGGAGGGGGGAAGAGAGAGAGAGAGGTGTTTACCGAAGATTGTATATAAGGACACTTGTGTACAGTTCAGGACTTTAAAAAATGCCAAAAACTGTACTCAAAAAATGTCCTGAACAAGTGTCGTTTCCCACAGGGGTTATATGGCCCCAGTCAAGAGCGACATGGGCCCCCTTAGGCCTAACAGTTTTTGTAACTGCAAAGCCACGTCAAAAAAAGGGGTTGTCACGGCCGGTTCAAGGTTCCACTCGAACAACCTTAAAGACGAGCATTAATGAGATTTAAAGCGCCCCTTAAATCCTTAGAATAAGTTACCCTTCTTCCCCCAAATTAACCCCGATCACCCTCCTTTCCCCCAAGCCCCAAAAGGGTGTTGGGTGCTAGCGACGTGCAAGAAAAATTATCCAAAATAATGACCAATCTTTCATGGGGGCAGCGGGTATTCATTACAAGGGGCGGGTTTTTTGATTAAAGGCAGCTGATAAATTATAATTTTTGAAAAAACCGTAGAATATTGGAAATTTAAAGTTTGTGTTATTAATGTCCCAAAATTTAAATATGCTTAATTTTCTGCTTTTTTAAGCAACTTTGTTTAAAGTTTATTTTCTGTTTTAAATTCTTCAAACTAGTTTTTTGAAATTTTATTTTTTTAAAACTGTTAGAGTTAGCAAAAGTTTTAACATGAGGATAACTGAAGTGTTTTTTACACTTGCAATACTTTTAATAACTCAAAAGGAGAAAGAAAATCAAAGTTTAAGGGAATTTATATATTTCGATCCCCTTCGGGTGGTCTTTGAAGAGGACCCAAAGGAAAGGGGTCGAAATGTTGGATAAAAAACCCTTCTAAAGTTTTTGGGTCTCAATTTGAGTTATTACTGAGCCCCATTATTTTTAAAATTATATACCAACCACAATTTAGTGACCCCTTTTAAACAGAAAAATCATTACCCATAATCATTACGGGCCCGAGAATTCAGGGCCTTTTTTATCTGCCAAAGATCAACATTTAACCCAAAAAACCCATTCGTCAGTGAAAGAATCTTCACTGTAAAGGTTTTACCAATGTACTTTACTAAAACCCGAGAGAGAAGACCCAATGTTTACCAAATTTAAAAAAGTTTTTGGGTGCTTCACGAGAGAAAATTGTTACTTCAGCCTATCCAAAAACAAACTTTTTGAAAACAGGTTCAAAAAAAAAAAGGGGTTTTGTAATCCCTGGCCTTTAAAATCAAGCCCCCAAAAAAAAAAAACCCACATGCGCTGTATAACCCTACTTTTTAAAGCGTTTCCCATTTGATTAAAATATATAATGCGGGTGTTATAAACACCAAATAAATCCCAACAAAAACTGTAGCTTGTTTGAAAAATGTTGTTATTTATTTTATCTATTTTTTTTTTTTTAATATTCTTTACGAAAAAAAGCAGAATTTTATTTTTATAAGGAAAAATTTTTTCAAAAAAACAATTTAAAGTTTGTTCTGAATTTTTTTTTGGTTATTCAGTAAAAAACCAGCTGTTGTTTTGTTTTAGAGACATTTTTGAGGCGGAAAACCTGGTGATGCCCCGGGGTCGAGGGGGCGTTGCCCCCGAAAAAACCCCAATTGTTACAGACTAGGGGAGCAGAACCTTCCCCGGGAAAGAAAAATGACCCTCAATACTACTATACTATAAAGAGTGGGGGACTGATTACATTGTAAAAAAACGCTTCCGAACCTCCTCTGTATTAGACTGATAAAATTTTACTGTGAAAGGCAAAAACACACTGTGGGAGTGAGATCTTTGAAGATTTTTGGAGTGAGAATTGAAAGGGTTTAGAATTGAAAAAGGGCCATGGTACACTGGGGAAAGGGAAATTTAAAGGTACCAAAATGTTGCGTAGGGTTTTTTTAAAAGTCGGTATTCCTTACCCCCCTGGCTGATTCAAACTCTCCAGACAGACCCCCGGGGTGACAGTAACCCTTTAGCTTCACATGATAAAAATATTGATAGAGTATTTTTTTTTTTGAAAAGGAACTTCACAAACGATTATGGGAAAAAGCAGATTAAATGAAATTTTTTTTAGGGGAATTCCCAACCAGAAATTAAGATCCTGAGAAATTTAGGGATTTTCTTGAAGGCGGGGGTTTAGGAACGGTAGATAAGGTAAAAGTTCGAGGTGATTGGGGGGGCCGGGAGAGAGATAGGGGTTTGGTGGTAGGGGAGGGTTTGGTAGTAGTAGTGGGAGTTTTGTAGAAAGAAAAGGGTAGTAAAAAAATTCCCCCAGTAATGGAAGAGATTTAGAAATTATAGTGGGGAAGAGGGGGTAAAGGTCGTCCCAAGTGTTAGTGTTCTTTGTGATTTCTGAGGGGGGTAGAGAAGTAAGGGAAAAGGTGAGGGTGGTAAAAGGGTGGTGGTGAGGGGTGGTGTGGTAGAGGCAAAAAGTGATAGGGGGTTGGTAAGGGAGATAGTGGGATGGTGATGTTAGGGGTTTGTAGAAGTAGTAGTGTTTGAAAAAGGCAGTAGTGAGGGTTACAGTAAAAATTTAAAGGTGGTTATTTGGAAAAATTGATATGGTGGCAATTGAAGCAAAGATGGTGGGGGTTGGGAAGGGTTTGGGTAGTGGGGGGGAATGGGGGTATTTAGGGGTTGTGTTAAAAAATTTTCAACGTGCGAAGGTCGTATCCTAGGTCCCCTTTTTTTTGATAACAGCTTGCCGGGGCTGGAAAAATTAATTTTAAAGTCTCTTACCCAAAGTCTTCTATCCTGGGTAACAGGTTTTCCCCAGATGCTCCCGATTTTATGCCCCAACTAACTAAACCTTCAGGGGAAGCGAAAAAAAAACTATTTTTGCTTATCCCCTTGGGAGGCCTGATCTCAACGGGCCCGGGGGGGGCTTTTGCCCCCCAAAAAACCCTCTCCGGTAAACTCCAGGCCCCTCCAGGCCTAAAAGCCGACGCGTGCCTCTTTCAATTTTTTATTACCTTAAAGTTTGACTTTTTAATGATAATTTTACGGGTTAAGGAGGAAAAGGGGGTAAGTCCAACCCCGGGATATGTTTGTTTTTCCCCTAAAAAAACGTTTGGGCCGGGGAAAGATCAAAACCCCTTTATCGGGAACTTTAAGCTTTACCAAACCCTGTTATCGATTCAGTAAATTGTTTGATTGGCCAGTTTAAATAGGAACCCAGGGCGAGTGTTGTGGGTTGAAAATCCTGGACTTTACATCAAACCTGCACAAATTTCGCACCATACGACTGATAACCCTTCTCAGACCTCATCATATCGGGTGCGGACCTTTCCCCTAAGGCCAACTCAGGTGACCAGTAGTCTTTACATCTCAAGATTAAAAAAACCAGGTATCCAAAAGGTGGGGCCCATATTTTTTTGGTGTAAATTTACAAGGCATTTTTAAAAAGGCTAAATTAATTTTTTAAGCCCAAAGGGGGAAAACCATAGGGAAATTTTTAAAGATTGATTAAGGAAACCCGTTTTACTTCAAAACCCTGAGAAAAAAATTTGGTTTCAGTAGCTTTGTAAAAAACATTTCCCCTTTCCCCAACCTTTCACCCCCCGCCCCAAAGAAGGGGTGGGAAGATTCCAAAAAAATTTAAGATAAAAAATGTTTCGACTTTTTCCTTTCAGCCCGGGGATGAGTTTCGCATTTTCCTGCCCCTTTGGCAATAAAGAGAAACCGCGGGGAAATTTTACAGGGTACAGTTTTTAAACCCCCCTTACATCACCCCTTCACCCTTTTGTAAATGGCCCAAATGGGACCGAAACGTCGTTATAACTTATGTACTATGTGTGAATTGTTTGTGTATTGTGGGGGTTAGGGAAAAATTTTGTACCGTTTTAGAGCTTTTGAGACAGATTGGTATAGCGGTATTAGAGGGAGGGAAAGGTTTAAAAAATTTAAAACCAAATGCAATCTTGGGTATCTTTATTGAGGAAACGTTTCCCCAACAGTGGCCTTGGCCTTTAAAAAGGGAGAATTTGAAGAACAGGGGGAGAAGGGGTTTAATCAGTCCCTAAAACCTTTGAGTCGATGGGGTTTCAGCCCCATCAATTTTGAATAGAATAGGGAAATACGGGGCTGGAAGGAGTTATAAACCGTTGGCAGGAAGGTGCAGAAGTCATAGGTGTGAAAACATTTTTTTAAATGTTGAAGTGGGTCGTCCCCCAAGAATTAGGAAAAGCGAAGAATTCCCAAGTTTTAAAGCCCCAAGAAGTTGGCAGTGTTGACGGGTTTTTTTAGATGAAGGGTTTCAGAGAACCGACATTTTAAAAAATTTTAGACACATGTGCAATTTTTGGGTATCTTTTTTAGGAAACTTTTCCCCAAAAAAGTGGCTTCATCAGCCCCATAAAAAGGAAAATTTTTGAAAAAACAGGAGGAGAATGGGGGTAATCGTCCCTAAACCCTTGAGTCGATGGGGTTTCAGTCCATCAATTTAAATAGAATCCCGGCTTTAACGTGCGGAAAAGGGAGCTTAAAAAACCGTTGGCAGGAAAAGGTGCAAAATTTATGGGTCGGGGAAAACTTTTTGTTCAATTTTGAAGTGGGTCGTGCCCAAAAATTTTGGGCAAGCAAAAAATTCCCAAGTTTTTAAAGACCCCAAAGGGAAGTTCCCAGTGTCTGACGGGTTTTGTGGGAAAAAGGTTCAAAAACCCAAACATTTTTGTAAATTGGGAACAAATGTGCAACTCTTGGGTTCTTTTTTGAGGAAAGGGTTTCGCCACACAGGGGTTTTCTTCAGTCCAAAAACAAAGGAGAATTTAAAAACGGAGGAGAATGGGGTTTAACCCATTTCCTCAACCTTGAGTCGATGTGGTCAGTCCTTCAATTTTGAATGAAAAACGGCTAGTGCTGAAAGGAGCTTAAAAACCTTTGGGCAGGAAGGTGCAAAAGTCTTTAGGGGGTAAATTTGTTCAATGTTGAAGTGGGTTCCGTGCCCAAAAATTTAAGGCAAGCGAAAATTTCCCAAAAGAAATTAAGATCCCAAAAAGGGTTGCAGGGGTCGACAGGTTTGTAGATAAAATGGTTCGAGAACCGAATTTGATAAATTAGACACTTTGCAACTTTTGGGTATCTTTATTGAGGAAACTTTTCGCCCCCCCCCAAGGGGGTTTTGGCTTTTTCGGGTCCTTTAAAAAGGGAAAATCTTGAAGAACAGGAGGAGAATGAGGTAATCGTCCCTAAACCCTTTGATTCGATGGGGTCAGTAAATAAAATTCTTGAATAAAAAACGGCATCCGGGGCTGAAAAGGGCTTTAAACCGTTGGCAGGAGGGGTGCAGAAGTCATAGGTCGTTTTAAAAATTTTTTTAAATTTAAAAGTAGGTCGTCCCCAAAATTAGGAAAGCAAAAGGAATTTCCCCAAGTATTAAGATCCCAAAAAAGTTGCAGGGGTCTGAAAGGTTGTAGATGAATGGTTCAGAGAACGACATTTGATAAATTAGACACATGTGCACTTTTGGGGTTATTTTTATTAAAAAAACCCTTTTCCCCACACAGGGGCTTCACCCGGGTTCCATAAAAAGGAGAATTGAAGAACAGGAGGAGAATGAGGTAATCAGCCCCTAAACCTTATCATGGGGGTCAGCCCCATCAATTTTGAAAAAGAATACGGCATACGTGCTGAAAAGGGAGTTTATAAACCGTTGGCAGGATGAAGTGCAGAAGTCATGGGTCGTGAAACCCATTTTTTAAAATGTTGAAGTAGGTCGTGCCCAAGAATTGGGCCCAACCCGAAAAATTTCCAAGTATTAAGCCCCCAAGGGAAGTTGCAGGGGCCCTGACGGGTTTTGGGTAGATGAATGGTTCAGAGAACCGAAATGTTGATAAATTAGCCACATTTGAAAAATTGGGTATTTTTAAATTGGGGAAAAGTTTTCGCCACACAGGGGTTTTCACAGTCCATACAAAGGAAAAATTTTGGGAAGGGAACAGGAGGAAAAATTGAGGTAACATCCTAAAACCTTGGTCGATGTGGTCACCCCTAAAATCTTAAATAGAATAGGGCATACGGGGCTGAGAAGGAGCTTTTTAAACCCCGTTGGCAGGAGGGTGAAAGAAGTCATGGGCGGGGTAACTTTTGTTCAAGGGTTAAAAGTAGGTTTCTCCCCAAAAATTAGGCAAGCGAAGAATTCCCCTTGCCTAATTCGCTTGCCTAATTTTGTCCCACGCCCTACCAACATTGAAAAAAATGTTACACGACCAAATGACTTCTGCACCTTTTCCTCCAACGGTTTATAACCCCTTTCTCGCCCCGTATGCGTTTTTATTTCAAGATTGATGGACTGACCACATCGACTAAAGGGTTTTGGGGGATGTTTACCTCATTCTCCCCTGTTCTTAAAGTTTTCTCCTTGTATGGACTGATAAAGCCAATGTGGGGGGCGAAACTTTTCCCCTAAATAAAGATACCCAAGGTTGCACATGTGTCAAAATTTTAAACATGTGGGTTTTCTCTGAACCTTTTCATTTTAAAAACCTGTGACCACTGCAACTTCTTGGGATTTTAAATATTTGGGGAAAATTCTTCGTTTGCCTAATTCTTGGGCACGCCCTACTTAAAACATTGAACAAATTTTACACGACCTAGGGACTTCTGCACCTCCCCTTTCCAAAGGGTTTTTATAAGCCCCTTTCTCACACGTATCCCGTATTCTTTTTAAAAGATTGATGGATGCCCACATCGCCCAAAGGGTTGAGGGACTGTTTAAACCTCATTCTCCCCTGTTCTTAAGTTTCTCCTTTGTAGGGAAATATAAAGCAACGGGTGGCGAAACTTTTCCCCTAAATAAAGTCCCCCAAGATTTTGCCAAGTGTCTAATTTATCAAATGTGGGGTTCTCTGAACCTTTCTTTACAAAAACCTGTCAGCACTGCAACTTTTGGGGATCTTAAAATTGGGAATTCTTCGCTTGCCTAATTTTTGGGGCCCAGGGACCTATTTAAACATTGAAAAAAATGTTACAGGGAACCTTGATTCCCTGAAACCTCCCCTTCCCAAGGGTTTTAAAAAAGCTCCTTCTCAGCATTAGGGCCGTATTCTTTTCAAGATTGATGGACTCCCAAATCGATTTCAAGGTTGGGGGGAAAACTGTTACCTCATTCTCCCCTGTTCTTCAAGATTCTCCTTTTATGGCTGATGAAGCCACGTGGGGGCAAAAATTTTCCCTCAATAAAAAAACCCCCAAAGTTGCACTGCTTCTAATTTATCAACATGTCGGTTCTCTGAAAAAATTCATCTACAAACCTGTCAACACTGAACTTTTTTGGGAAATCAAAATTATTTGGGGGAATTCTTCGCTTGCCAAATTTTTTGGGGGCACGACCTACTTAAAACTTTGAAACAAAGGTTACACGACCTATGACTTCGGGCACCTCCCTCCCACGGTTTAAAAAGTCCTTCTCGCCGTATCCCGGGTTTTCTTTCAAGATTGAGGCCCTGCCAAAACGCCCAAAGGGTTTTGGGGGACGTTTAACCTCATTCTCCCCCGTTTTTCAAGATTCTCTTTGTTTTTACAGAAAGAAGCCACGTGTGGCGAAACTTTTTCCTCAATAAAGAATACCCAAGAGTTCACATGTGTCTAATTTATCAACTTTGCGGTTCTCTGAACCATTCTTTAAAGGGATGGAGGTGAAAAAGTATGGAAATTGGTGGGAGGTTTTTTGGAGTGGTATATTAGAGGAAAAAAATTGTATGGAATTGGCAGATGTAACAGGGGGTTTCCCTAAGGCTGGGAACAGTCTAGATCCAGAGGGGGACAGAGGCATAGAGGGGGAAAGGGGTATATTGGAGCAGAGGAACAGGGGAAATTTATAGGAAACAAAAGGTAAATGGAGAAAAGGGGACAGTGATATTGAGGTAAAGAAAATAGGGAAATTACAAAAGGGATAAAAGGTAATAAAACGTACAGGGGTTATAGAGGCGGGTAGACTACAGAAGTATAAGGTATTTGAGTTTTATACGGTGGTTAAGATTTAAAATTTATGGAAAGGGGGCAGTGGCACAGAGGTAGTGCGGGTACAGGGGTAAAAAGGGTAGAGAAAAAAGATATAGAGGGTAGCAAAAAAGTACAGAGGTCGGATGTGGTGGGTAAAATAGCCTTTAGCAGAGTATAGAAGTAAAAAATATAGAGGGGGTTGACGTACAGGTAGGGGAAAATGGTGGGAAGTGTAGCTGTAGCAGTGAAAACAGAAAGCACAGAGTAAGGTTAGGAGTAGAAAAAGGTTTTACAGAGGTGATGGGAGGTGTCAAAGGGGGCCACCCTCACAAGGGGCTGGAAGCCTGGAAAATTGAGAGAGAATTAGTGGGACATTTTTTGGGAAAACCCAAAGAGATTGCTAAACCTGGGAAACCCCCCCAACCGGGTTTTGTCATTTTTCTGTGCCCATCTCTTTGTTTTGGGCTTAAACATGAAGCTAATGATTTCCCTTTCAAACACACTTTGGGTCTCTGTTCCACGCACCACTGGGGGTCTCGTTCAACACCCCTTGTGGGTCTCTTTTTCCACACCACACTGTGGGTCTTTTCCCACAAAACCCCACTGTGGGTCTTGTCCACCCACACACACACACACACACAAACTGTGGGTTCTGTTCCCCACACACCATTGGGTCCCCTGTTCCACATACACCTGGGGGTTTTTGGGTTCCAACACACACATTGGGTCTCTTTTTCCACAACACACGGGGGCCCTCTTTTCCCAACCAACTGGGGTCCTCTGTTCCCACAATTGTGGTTCCCCTGTTCTCAAAACCCTGTGGGCCCTTCCATTCATTGCGGGTCTCTGTTCCACCACTGGGGTTCCCCTGTCCCCACACACTGTGGTTACCTGTACCACACACTGGGGTTTCCCTTTTCCCCACACATTCGGGGCCTCTGTTCCATAACTGTGGGTTTTTATTTCACATACCATTTTGGTATCTTCTTTTGTATTACCCTTTTAACATTGGGAATGGCCCTTTAGTTGGCTTTACAAACCCCTTGTTTGGGCATTAGGAACTGGAAACCCCAAAATGCTATCTCTATGTAATAGTACTTTTTAAGGGGTTTTTTATACAGTGAATACAAGAACATGTATGGGGGGGGGCCCAACCTCCCCCTCTTTTTGATACCCTCGAAAACCCAGGCGGGAATAGGGTCGTAACTATTTTGCCTTCCCAATTTTTTGGCTTTTGTTTAAAACGGGAAATTTCCCCCAACCTAGGGTACATTACTCCCGGGAGGTACAAAAAACCTCTGAGGAAAATAACCATTTGGGTACACTGCTGTACAGGGTGCAATGTACCGTCCAGCAGTGTACACTATACGAAATGTAGAATAAAAGGCAATACAGAAAACCTTGTAAAAAAAATCAGCTGAAAAAGAAAGCAAAAAACTAGAAAAAGCTCTTTTTTCCTCTTTCCTGTTACAAAGTTGAGGGAGTGAACTTCAAAAAAAATACTTTTTAAAAACATACAAAAAGCATTCTGAATGTTTTCCCAAGTCAAATCGGGGGGGGGGGGAACATACGAGGGTAGCCGAGAGCTCTCTGCTTTAAGTTATCCAAAAGCATTGGTCGTGAGAGGATTTTGGGGGTTATTTGTGACAAATTTTCACGCGAAAAATTTTTTTCCAGTAAGGGTACTCACATTTGTCAATTGGGTTTTCATTACTTCTTACAATTATTTTCCATTTAGCGTATTTCTTTCTTACAAAACATCAACACCCAGCATATTTCCCAAATCCCCCTCTCGAACTCCACACACCACACAACACACACAACACACACACACACAACACCCCAACACACACACAAAAGGGGTTTCAGTCCTAGGCAAGTGCTTTTTTTGGGTATTTTGGAATGACGAACGGAAAGGGATAGACTCAGAAGGTCCCTTTTTGGGCAGATTTTAAAAATTTAAATGGGAAAACAAAAAGGGGGATGAGGATCAGGAAGGACTACGAAGAGACGGGGAAGGGGCTGGAAGTTTTGGTCCAGCAACGGGATTCCTCGATTTTAAACCCCAAACCCAAATGGGTCATAAAGTTTTTGGGGAAAGGCAAAGAAGCCCCCGCAGACAGAGTATAGGCTAGGTGGCCAAAAAACTTCATCCCCCACTCAAAGAAAAGGATTTTTGGGGTGAGTATAACACCAAGAAATTATCTTCTGAGGCCCCACATAAACCCAGAAAACCTGCTGCAATAATGGGGCCGGGCAAACCTGAAAATAGATTTTCCAAAATTACCTCGTGGGTTTAATTTCGTTCAAGACTCAAAAAACCCCGAAAAAACGTCAGGCCCATACTAGTATCAGACCCAAATTTTGGAACCCACGCCTCATAAAGAGGTCAAAAAATTTAGAAAAAAATCAAAGGTTTCAAAAAAGGTTTAGTTAAGTACAAAGGGGAATGTCCAAACGAAAAAAGATTAAGAAAATTTGGCCTGAGCACTAGAGGACGGGGGGGTTTGGGGGAAAAAAAGAAAACCCCCGACTTACAAAATACTGTGAGGAATTGAAAAAGTGGACAGAAATAGGTTTTTCAGAGATTGGACACAGAAACAAGGGATCCAATTGGAATTTTAAGACCCCAATGAGAAAAGGGGATGTTAGGAAGTATTTTTTAGTCACAAGGGGCCCTAGTCTGGAATAAAATTAGACGAGGCTTGAAAAAGTTCATGGACAGGGTAAAGGGGAGAGGACCCAGTTGCGACCAGGGGAAGGGGGGCGGGGAAAGGACCCCTTTGATTTCCCCCTTAAACCAAAAAAAAAAGGTTTGTTAAAAGTAGGTAAGCAACCCCAACACACACACCACAACACACACACAAAACACACACACACACACCAAACACATTTAAAGTTTACATTGGGAAAAGATGAATGAGTTTATCTTGGGGAATCCTTACACTGCAAATGCTCAGGTGATTGGCTGAGAGAGTTTTCATGGGGAGCGGGAAGGGAACCCCGATTTGATGATTCTGCAAGTCGAATTTTCTGAAAAAAAATTTTTATTTTATTTTGGGTTGAGACGCTAAACGGGTTGCTAAAGGGCCGCAAATTCAAAGAAACTACTTTTTATTCCTAAACATGGCTTTGTGTTTAGCTTTTTAAGTTTTGCGGGGGAAATTAAGTAAACAGATCAAATTAAAAGGGCCCCTAAAATATTTACGCGTGCAGTTGCTAAAGTTTCCCCTCGAAAATTATTGAACTTGTTCCCCGAAAAAAAAAAAGGTTCATTACCCTCATTAGAAATTCGTATTTTTTTTTAGTATTTTATTAACAATTTTTGTTTACTTTACTCTTTAGTCATGATTACGGTATAAAACGATATAAAAGGAACAGATATATTTTTTTTTAATAAATACACTGAGTTCAAGTTATCGATGTATCAAAAATTATATAATTTTTTACACATACAAATTTCAAAGAAAAAAATTTAAAAATTCCCCGTATAATTTTTAAATTTTTGATTTTTCCCAAATTTTAAAATTTTTCCCGGGAACATGTCACAATGCCCCCCCCAAAGGGGGACAAGCTGAAGTCTTTTACAGGGTTGGGAAAACCCCTTTTATTGACTTTCAAACTTGGTTGTGAAAAATTCTGAAATTAAAAATAGTTTTTCGGGCCCTTTAATTTTGCTGTCAAGGGTTAAAAAAGGCGTAATAATGAAGCGGATTTTTAAAGAGATTGCTTGTAATAAACACAAAAGAAGCGTGACGGATGTTTAAAAGATAGCCCTTTTAATAACATTCAGAAGGGATGACGGAGGGTTAAAAAGATGCTTGTAATTTAAACTCAGAAGAGGGGGGGATGTTAAAGATTGCGGTAATAAAAAATACAAAGCAGTGGGCGGTTATAAGAGATAGCCCTTTTAATAACACTACGGGCAACCCTTTGGGGTTTTTCTCCATTTCGTTGAAAGGGTTTCCCAGTCCCGCGTAGTCAGAAATTTTTAAAAAATTTGGGCAAAAATTTAGAAAAAGTCAGGTTGGAATTTTGGGAATTTCGTTCTGGAAAAATTTCTCCAGCCTGTGGCTTTTTTCTTTAATAAAGGAAACCCCCCAGACTAAGGGACTGAAATTTTGCCACACTTCTCAGCTTCCCTCGTTTTTTCTCTGTATTGGGCTGAAGAAACCACTGGCTGGCGAAAAAAGTTTTTCCCGAATAAAAATACCTAATAAATTTTAAAAAATGCCTTTAATTAAAAGAATTCAGGAAATTTTGCTAAGCCTGGTGGGTTATAAACCTAATAGGGAAAAATTTTGCGCCCCCTTTATTTGTTTACATTTTTTGTATATGTCCTTTCTTTTTAATTTACATTTTATAAAAATTTTATCCCTTTGTTTTTAACTAGGAACCCCTTTCGTAAGTAGCCAAAAATAAAAAGCTGTATATCCCATTCCATCTTTTATAATTCAATAAACACATTATCCAGAAATTTTTTCGTGAAAAATTTTCTTATTTTTTTTTTAAAATATAAATGGGGGCAGGGAGGTTGCCCTTGGGAAGCGAGATAAAATTACAGCCTCGTCTGAAAAATTTTTGTGAGGGAGACTAAGCAAATTTCAATTGGGTAGGTTAAAATTAGGTTTAAGGGTTTGTCAGGAAAAAAGGACAAGTGTTTCCCCACCCCCACTCCCGGTTTATATTTCACCCAGTTTGAAATTTACTGACCAAAACTCTGATGTAGAAAAGTGGGGGGGGCGGGGGTTTTCCCAAATCGAAACAATCCAGCCAAAAGAGGCGGGGGGGTGTTATTAAAGGGAGTTCTAAAAGGGCCCCCAAATTTTCCTTTTTTTACTGTTATTTTGGGGATCCTGAAATTCCTTTTTAGGGGCAGTTATTGTAATTTTCGGGAAAAAATTTTAGTGGTTTTAAAAATATTTTTTTTAATCAAACTAAGCGCTAGACCCAAAAAGGGTCACCGGGGTTTTAAAAATTTAATCCCTTTTTTATAACTGTCATTTTTGTTCCACAAGTATGAATATAGTATTTTATATGATTAATTTTTAGGTTTTCCCACCTCAAAGGACTTAGATATTTTTCATAAACCCGAACCAAATTTTACAGAAAAAAATTTTATCTGGGTTTTTTAAAAATTTTTTTTTTAAAAAATTAAAGAAAAAATTAAAAAAATTTAAAAAAAGTAAGCTTAAATGTTTTGTATGCATATTTCGACAATTTTTGAACCCGGGTTTTAAGCATTTTTTGTAAAATTTTTTAAAACCCTTTAAACCCGTTTAATTCGGCTCAGAGTATTTTAATAAAAATATATGCTATGCTTAAAGAAATTTAAAATTTTGCTTTTTTAATGAATTAAAATTTTAATTACTTATGTTTTTTGGTTTTCAAAGGGACAGTAATACTTTCTTGTGGTTTTTGCTGCTGCACATAATTTTGACTTTTGGGGTTTAAAAAAGAAATTCGTACCTATGTACTGTGTCGAACATTATTTCCCGTCCCTTGTTAATTTAAGTAAGCAGTGTTTTGAAATTTAAAAAGTTAAATTACTCGCAGGGGGCTGGTTTTTCCCCTTACTATTCTGATGTCCTTCCTAGGACTTTTTAAAAATTTAAACCCCTTTTTTAAAAAAGGAGATTTCCAGCAAAAAAACAGAGATTTGGAAAAGGGAAGGGGTAACGAAATAAATTTTTTTTTTTTTGGGTTTAAATTTTAAAAAAATTTTTACATGAAATTTTTGCAGCATTTTTAAACCTATACCATTAATAATTTTTGCCTTTAAAAAATTGGGAAAAGGGAAAAAATTTGTGCCCTATTCGATAGGCATAAAAAAACCCCCCTTTTCTAGAAAATTGGTAAGAAAGTACAATATCTAGTTTACTCAGATGAAAGATAAGGGCGATAATGTCAATAGATTGCATAATAAAAAAAAGTAAAAAAAAAATTGGGAAAACCCCTTTACATTTAATAGGGAAATACATTTCTCAATAAAAGTGTTTCCCAAAAAAAATGACACTGCTATAAATTTTTCTCGGGAAAAATGGAAAAAAGATGCAGTTTAACCCTTTTTCCTGAGTTATACAAAATTTTTTCTTTTTTTGTAAAACTCTACGGTCATGGGACGCCACATTTCATAAAGTTACACACCCCAAAACATGTTGAAAAGCCCACAGGTGATGAGCTATTTTCATCACTATGCATTTGAAAAGGATTCTCAGAAAAGTTTTTCAATGTAGTGTATTTAGAATGAAAACCCAAACATAAAAAAACGTAATTTTTGGAGGAAAAAAAAAACAAAATTTCCATCGGGGCAGTTGACCTTTGCAGTGGTCCTTTTTCTTATGTTCTTATGTCTTTTTGTGAAAAAAAGGAAAAAAATTTTCATTTTTGGGGGTAAAAATTAAATTAGAAATATGAAGGAAAAAAAGGTAATAACATCAAAAATGTTGCCCCCAAATTTTTTTAAATTTTTTTCAGTAAGAAAACATTTTTTTTTTCCCAAAATTTTTTAAATTTTTTCCTTTTTTATTACTCTTAAAAACATTAGCTCCCCCCTGAAGGTTTTTAAAAAAATAGATGGAGACAGTAGGGGGGAAAACATAAAAAAACTACTATATAAAGATGGGCAAGGGAAGTATTTTAGGGAAAAGATATTTTTAAAAGGTTGGAGAGATTTAAAAAGGTAGAAGAGAAAAGGGATATAACAAAAGTGAGGAGATACTATAACAGATTTTCTGAGAATTTAAAAAAAAGTTTTGGAGCCAGATTAATAAGTTAAAAAAGCCTAGGGAAAAGAAAGGAAATTTTACGTTTTAAAAATTTGGGGAGGAGAATTTTTTAGATTTTAGAGGGTTTGGGAAATATTTCCTAAAAGGAAAAAAATTTTTTAGGAACTTTTTAAATGCTGGTGACAATTTAGGAAGGGGTGAATTTTTTGCAAATGGGGAGGGGGGCATTTCCTTTGTAGCAGTGATTAAGGGGCCACTTGTGAGTGTATGGGGGGTTCTGAGGCAGTGTGAAGAAAAAAAGGGGGAAAAAAAAAGCTGGGAATGATGAAATAAAAACAGGAATGATAGAAGCAGGAAGGGGTATAGTTTTGGGGAAAGGTTGGTGCTTTTTAAATTTAATAAATGTTGGAAGAAAGAAGAAAGGGGCATTTCCCCCCATGGGAGAAAAAATTTCCCTTTTTAAAAAGGGGGCAAAAAAAAATTTGGAAAAAAATTTTAAAGGAAAAAAGCCTGTTGAATATCCCCTTAATTTTATGGAAGAGTTATTATTTTAAAAATTTAAAAAAAAGAGGAGAGCGGATCGTAAATGAACAAGGAGAATTAGGAAGGGGGGGGGCGTGTAACAACGTTTTCAGTGAAAACATATGGGGAAAAAGTTTTAGATAAAAAAAGAGGTTTTTATTGCATTTATTTATTTTTGGAAAAAGGGATATGAAAAGGTGATAGGGAAACAAAGTGGCAGATGTTGCAAATTTTAATTGGGAAAAGGTGGTAGGTCTGAAAAGGGGTTTAAAAAGTTGTTACAAGGGTAGTGAGGGTCGGGGTTTGAGTAATGGAGAAGGGAAAAATTATTTCCCCGTTTAAAAATTGGCCCTTTGGAAAAGAGATGCGAGGTGTCATCATGGTTGTTTCCCAAAATTTTGAAAGGGGGTTATTAGAAGTTAAAGCTCGGGTGTTGGAAGGGTTTTGGGGTTAAAAATAAAGAATCAAAACAAAATGGGAGTTGTCGAGTTTCTCTTTGCTGGGTGACACTGTGCCATCGGGGGAAATTTTGAAAAAGAAGTTACAAAAAGGGTTTTTGAAAAGAATTTGGATGGTATGTAAAAAAAGGAAAATTAAAAAATGAATGTAGGGAAAAAACAAGGTAACGAGAATGACAAAAAATATTTATGAAAGATAGGATGTGATTTGTAGGGGGGGAGTATGGAGGAAGTGAATGTATTTAGATATTTGGGGTGGACTTGTTTAGCAGATGGGTCTTTTTAAAGACGAGGTGAATTTATACAAAAAGATGGGGGGGTATTAGGATGGAGCACTGAAAAGTCCCGTGGGGGAATAGGGAAAGGAAAAAGGGGAAATTGGGTTTATAGGACACCAACGGCCCTTATATAGGGTTTAAAAAATGGGGGGGTTTAAAAGTTGCAAAAAGGAGAAAGCTGGGGGCAGTGGAGATGTCGTGTCTGGGGCAAAGTGTGGGGGGTAATTTTAAAGCATAGCTTGGAGATTTGAAGATGCGGGTTTTCTATAAGTATTTTTATAGTTCAGAGGGAAGGGGGGGAAAGGGGGTTCGGAAAATTACAAAAGAATTAAATAAAGTAAATTGATTAGAAAAGGGAATAAAAAGCTGTTAGAAGGAAAGGCCGGGGGGAGAGGTCGTCCTATGAAAGGTTAAAGGGGGGAAAAATAAAAAAACGTTTTTTTGTAAAAGAGGGGTTGGCTTCCGCAAGCGTGGGGGAGCATGTAAAGCGAGTGCGACTAGCAGTTTTTATGACCTTTACGTGCTGTTGGGGTTTTGAGCAAAGTAAAATTTTTTGAAGGGGGGCTCGCCCCCCTTTGCTGGACTTGAAACCCGGAGGGGGGAAGTACAGTGCCTGCACTAGGAAAGGAGGGTTTTTGTTGTTGAATTTTTATAACCCTAGTGTTAAATTGCCTCTGGCTTTACATTTATAAGTGAAGATGGGGGGGGTTTCTTCCCTTTTTTGGTTTACCTTGCCTTGGTGGGGAAAGGGCCAAAGTGTTAATAAAATTAAAAAATTAAAAACGTGTTTCCATTTCTTAAATTTTAAACCCCGCCCAAAAGACCCAAAAGGGCTCTAACCCAAAAATTTAATTTTTTTGGGGTTTTGGGGGGTTTTAAAATATATAAAACCCCCCCTTGGCAACCCCCCTTCCCCACTTTCCCTAAACTCTCCACCAAACTGGTGGTTGGGTTTATTATACTTGCCCTAGAGAAAGGGTGATTCCCTTTTAAAAAAATCTTTAAAAAATTTATTGTTTTTTTTGAATGTTATGGGTACAGCAGTTTCTTGGGGCCCTCTTTTGTTGGGGTGATAGTTGAATTTTTGACGTAAAAACCCCCATCTTGAAAACAGTTGATACTGCTTTACTTTAAAGGGCCCGGTAACAACTTAAATTTCATAGACCTTACCTCTTTCACACACAACAAGGTTTTTTGATTTACTTTAAATTCCCTTTTTTCGGGTTTTCCCAAAGTAGCCTACTTAAAATGATTTTACTGGGCACCCTTTATCAATGCCCCCGGCCCACTTGTTTATCGTATGACTCTAATACAAATATTTTCATGCCCCGGGCACTCCATACTGTATGCCCTGGGCGCTCTCATATTTAAAACCCGTGCAATCATATTGTATGCCCTTTGGGGGCCTCCATATTGCTGCCCCCGAGGGGCTCTCATATTGTTTTTCCCTGGGCACTCATATTGTAAGCCCCGGGCATTCCCCTATTGTAAGCCCTTGGGCCCCTCATTTTATGCCCCGGGCAACCTATGTTTTCCCTGGGCCCTCATTTTTTGTAAGCCCCGGGACTTCATTTGTAAGCCCTGGGCACTCATATTTTTTGCCTTGGGCACTCTCATATTGTATGACTTTTGGGGACTCTGCCGCATTTGGGGATAAGGGATTTTTCTGCCTTATAATGTTTTTAAAATTTTTAAAAAATCCAAGTAATATTTTTTTTATTGTAAAATACTCTGATTACAATTAGATTAAAAATTTTTGTTTTTATGTAAAGTTTTATTTATTTTCCCGGAGTGTGGGGTAATTTAATTAAAATTTCCCTCAAAATTTACATTGTTCAAAAGTAACATGTAAAATATGGGATTTTTCAAGGGTAAAAAAATTGGCCCGGAAATTTTCCCCGGGGTATTGTTTTTTTTGATCCCCGAAATGTTGCTGGGAAAAGACAGACCTCGGGGAACCCAGGGGCTGCACAGACGTCGACTATGTTGCACATACGTGGCTTTTTCACCCAAATACTTTTTGGGCTGGGGTCTCTGTGGTTTTCTTGTGGATTTCTGTTCCACACACTGGGCCCCTGTAACCACATAGTGTGGGTCTCTGTTTCCCCCCAAAGTAAGGGGGGTCTGCCTTAAACCACAGGTATTTGTTTTTTAAAACCCTTTTGGGCATCTGTTCCACACACTGTGGGGGGGTGTTACTAGCTGGTCTCTATTAAATTAACTCTATGGATTTTTGTTTCATACACGACGGGGTTTCTTTACACCCCCGTTTTTTGTCACTGTTCCCTTGTTAGGTCCTGCTTCTTTACTGCAGGTCTCTGGGTTTACCTGTGGGTTTTTTGTTTCAAAACCCCGCATCTCGTTACACAGTGGGGTCTCTGTTTCCCCAAACTGCGGGTTCAGTTTTCCCCACACCCGTGGGGGTTTTGTTCCCCTAAACCGGTTTTAGTCTCAATTAAATAAATATTTTTTAATTTTAAAATCAAGGGATGTGCTGAAAATGTTTGGGGTTTTTTTTTAAACAGCACTTTGAGAAAGTGAAGTATTTAAGTTCGATCCAGCAGTGTGGAATCAGCTCCGGGTTCCCCCCAGGCAAAACCCCCACAAAACGCCAGTTCAAGGGAAAAAAACAAGACAACGCCACCCCTGAATACTTGTTTTGCTGCCCATGCCATGGGCGAATATCACTTTCAAGGGGTTTGAGGCAAATCTGGGGTCCCATTTTAAAACCCCACCCCGGTACGCGCTGAAAGATTATATTATTGCATCGGTTTTACCCAGTTTTGGTTTAACTTCTCTCAAAGGTTTGGGAAAATTTGAGTGGGGTTTGGGCCCCTCAATGCCTTGGACCGTTTAAAGAGATTTTTTGAGCATTTGTATTGTTCTTGTTGATTTCCCGAAACAGTATCTTATGGTGGGGTCAAATGTGAGGGCCATAATAAGAGTATGGTGATATTTTTTTTGAAAGGGTGCCTTTGGGAAAATTCCCAAAAACGACTAGGGTAAAGTTCAAAACAAAAATATTCTTGAAAAATTTTGGTCAAGTTTTGGATTTCAAAATGCCAACTGATTTTAAAATTTTCCCTTTACTATCCGAAACCAAGGCGCTCTTTTAAAATTTTTCCCCCACTTAAGTTGAGAGCTATGGGGGTAAAATTTGGTAAGCAGGTTTAAATTTGGGAAAAAAAAAGAGTTTTCTTGGTTTTGGTTTATACCCTCAGAGGGGCCCCTTGTAAGGGAAAGAAAAGTCTTTGGGATAAACTTTTTTAGGTCCAAAATCTGACTGCAGCTATTATAAAAAGACGAATGAAAGGGGCCAATGTTCAGTCCAAAACCGGAATGATCCTATTTGGTTGCAACGTGAGCCTTTTTTCAGAAAACCCAAAGCCAAATTTCAGTTTTGCCCCTTGGTTTATGGGGTTGGGGAAAAGGGTGTAAAGTTTAAAAAAACTAATAAGTGTATGTAAAGTTTTGCAGTAGTAATAAGTGTGACCGAAAAAAGCGTGGGGCAGAAACAAGGGGTGGGAAAACAACAACTAAGACCGTAACAACTGTTACAGTAACAAATGGGGACAGAAACAAGGGGTGACGTAGTAACAAGTGTGAGAGTAAACCCAAATGTTTACCCTTTAAAAATAATGTGGGCAAAAATTTTAAAAAGTGTGACAGTTTGAAACAAGTGTGACCCGTAGAAAAAATTTGTGACAAATATAACAATTTTGGGACAGATGTAACAAGTGTTACAAATAGTAACCAAATGTGACCCCAAAAAAGTTTTTATAGTAACCCAAATGTGACCTTTGTAAAAAGTGTGACATTAAATAACAAATGTACTGTTGTAACAATTTTGACAAAAAAAATTTTGGAAACAAGTGTGACAGAATAACAAGTGTGACAGAAACAAGGGTTTAAAAGCTTTAAAAAGTTTGACGCAAAACAAGTGGAAAAGAAACAATGTGACATTGCAAAAAGTGTGACATAGTAAAAGTTTTGACGAAAAAAAGAGTGACAGTTGTAACAACATGACATTAAAATGTGCCCGGAATAAGTTTTGGGCAGTAAAAAAATTTGACGTAGAAACAAGTGTTTTAAACAAAGTAACAAGTGTGCCCAAAAGTAAAATAGTGTGACGAAGAAACAATTTTGACAGTAGTTTGAAAAAGTGCCAATAAAAACTAGTTTGCAGTAAAAAACAAGGGTGACAGTAGTAACAATGTGACGAAACAACAAGTGTTTTGGGAGCCCGTAAAAGAGTGCCAAAAATAACAAGTGTGACAGTAGAAAAAGTGTGACCGTAAATAAACAAAAATGTGACAGTAGTAAAAATTGTGACAGGGAGTAACAAGTGGACAGTTTAAAAAGTGTGGGCAGTAACCAAATTTTGACAATAGAAAAAAAATGTAAAAGAATAACAAGTGTGCCAATAGTAACTAGTGTGAAAAGTAAAACCCAAATGTGCAGTAGTAACAAAATGGCCAAAATTTTAAATGTGAACAGTAGAAACAAATGTGACGGGAGTAAAAAAAGTGGCCCCAAAAGAAACTAGTTTACAGTAGAAACAAGTGTGACAGAAGTAACAAGTGTTTCCTAAAAGTATCAAGTGTGCAGAAAAAAACAATTTTGAAAAGTAGAAAAAAAATGGGGACATAGTAACAAGTTTTCCAATAGAACAAAAACCTAAAAACCCCCCCGTGACAGTAGTAACAAGTTTCCCAAAAGTAACTAGTGTGACAGTAGAAACAAGTTTACAGTAGTAACAAATGTGCCCAAAAGGGAACAAGTGTGACAGTTGAAACCAAGTGTGACCCGTAAAACAAGGTGACAGTAGTAACAAATGTGACAGTAGTAACAAATTTGACCGTAGTAACAAGTGTGAAAGCAAAACAAGTGTGCAAAATCAAGGGGTGACAGTAGTAACAAATGGACAGCGCAAAAGTGTGACCAAAAACAGTGGGGGAACCGTAAGTAAAAAATTTTGACAAAAAAGAAGTGTGGGGCAGAATTAAAAAAGTGTGACAAAGGAACACGTTGACGATTTCAAGGTGACAGTGAACCCAAATGTGACAGAAGTAAACAAAATGCACAAAAGTAAAAAGGTGACAGAGGGAAAAAAGGGGGACAAAAGGGAAAAAAGGGGGGGGGGAATAAAAGGGTGAAGGGAAAATTTAAAAAACCCAAAAGGGGGAAAATGTAAAAGTGTAAAGAGGTTTAAAAATTTTGCCGAGGTAAAAAGGGTGACAATGTAAAAGTGTGCAGGGGGTAAAAAGGGACAGAGGTAACAAGGTGACAGATGTAAAAGTGTGACAGAGGGAAAATTTTGGGCAGAGGGAAAAGTGTGACCTTGTTTTTAATTTTGACAGATTTAAAAAATGTGACGTAGTAACAAAAATTTTGTAACCCTTTGTAACAAAGGTTACAGAAATAAAAAAATTGACGCGTAACAAGTTGACAAAACAAGTGTAAACAATTTTGGGGAAAAAGAGTAACAGGGGAGTAAAAATTTGGGCAGAGAAAAAAGTTGACAAAAAACAATGTGCCCTACCAATAAATGTGACAGTAGAAAAAAGGTGACCAGTAACAAGGGGTGAAAGTAAAAAAATTTTACAGAAAACAATGTTCCCTAGTTTAAAAAGGTGAAGTGAAAAATGTTACCGTAGTAACAAGTGTGAAAGTAACAAATTTGACAGTAAAAAAGTGTAAAAGAAATAACAATTTTGGCCCAAAGTAAAATTGTTACAGTAGAAAAAAAAGTGTGACAGTAAACCAAAGTTGTTACAGTAGAAACAAAAGTGACAGAAATTTAAAAAGTGTTTCCCTATAACAAAAAGTGCAGTAGAAAAAAGTTTGCAGTAGAACAAGTGTGCCAATAGTAACAAATGGAAGTAAAACAAATGTACAGTAGTAACAATGTGCCCGTTTGTAACCCAAGTGTGGGCAGGTAGCAAACAAGTTTGGCAGTTAGTAAAAAAGTTTGCCAATATTTAAAAGTGTGACATTTAAAAAAAGTGTGACATAGTAACAAGTGTGACAAAGGGGAAATAGCAATGTAGACGGAGTAAAAGGTGAAAGTAACAATGTGCAATAGAAAAAAGTGTCCAGTAGAAAAAGTTTGCCAATGTAACAATGTGACAGTAGAAAAAAAGTGTGACACAGTAAAAGTGTGCCAAAAAGTTTGACAGTAGAAACAAATGTGGGCGGTTTTAACAAGGGGCCAATTGTAACTAGTGTTCTGTAGAAACAAGGGGTACAGTAGTAAAAAGGTGTGCCCAAAAGAAAAAAGTTTTGACATAAAAAACAAATGTGGCAGAGGTTTAAAAAGTGTGCATAGTAACAAGTGTGACAGTAGAAAAAATGTGACCGTAGTAACAAAAGGGGCCTTTGTTAAGGGGACTAAAAATGTTTTTGAAAAAAAACAAGGGGTGAAGAGTAACAAATGTGATATAAAAAGTTGACATAAAAACAATTTTTACAGAAATAAAAGTGGACAAAAATTTTCAAGTGTGACAGAAGGGAAAATTGGGGACAAAAGGGAACAAGTGTGGCAGATTAACAATGTGGAAAGAAACAATGTGACAGAAGAAACAATGTGACAAAGTAAAAAGTTACAAAATTAAAAAGTAGACCCGATTTAAAAATTTTGACAGGTAAAAAAGGGGACAAATTTTTAAAAATGTGACAGAGGTAACAAGGGACAAAGGAAAAAAGTGTTTTGGCCCGATTTAAAAGTTGGGGAAAAGTAACAAGTGTGACAAAAGTAACAAGTGTGGGAAAAAAGGGGGTTGTAAAAAAGTGTGACCAAGTAAAAGTTGAAATGTAAAAAAAATGTTTACGAGGGAACAAGGTGACAGAAAAGGGGGAAAAAAAAGTGTGCAGAATAAAAAGGGACAGAAAACAAGTTTTAAAGGGGGGTTTGGGGGGAAAACCCAAAAGGAGTAAAAGTTAATTAACCCCGGGGTGTAGCAAAAATGTGAAAGTTTGTAACAAGGGGTGACAGAAAAAAGGTACAAATAGTTAAAAAAAGGGGGACTTGTAAAGATGGGAAAGTGGGGGGGGTTGGGGGGCCCAAAATTAAAAAATGTGACGTAGAAAAAAAGTGGTTCTGGAAATTTTTAAGGGGGGAGAAACCCGTGTGACGTAGTAACAAATGTGACAGGAAAAAAGTGGGGCAGAGAAAAAAGTGGCAGAGTAACAAGGGGTGACAGAGAAAAAAGTGTGACAGAAACAATGTGACAGTAAAACATGTTTTTGCAGAAGTAAAAAAGTGTGCAAACAAGGTGACAAAGAAAAAATGTGGGCAGAGTTTAAAAGTTGAAAGTAACAAATGTGGGCAGTTAAACAATTTTGGGCAGAAGTAAAAGTGTGCCAATAGTAACAAATGGACAGTAGAAACAAATGTAAAGTAGGAAACAAGTGTGCCAATAGAAATAGTGTGGAGTAGAAACAAGTGTGACAGTAGAACAAGTGGCCATAGTAAAAGGAAACAGTAAGGAACAATGGGCAGTTTAACAAGTGTGCCCTAGAAAAAAAGTGTGACAGTATAAAAAGTGTGAAAGTAGTAAATGTGGACAGAAATTTTAAAAGTTTTGACAGTAAACAAGGGGTGACAATTTTTTTAAAAAGTGTGACAGAATAAAAGTGCCCAAAGTAAAAAGGTGACAGGCAAATGTGGGCAGTAGTAACAAGTGTGGCCCAAAGTAAAAAGTGGAAAGTAAAAAAACCAAAAGGGGGGGACATAAGGGAACAAGTGTGGCAAATTTAACATGTGAAGAGGAAAAAAGTGGGACAGATTTCCCAAATGGAAAGGGAACAAATGTCAGAGGAACAAGTGTGACAGAGGAACAAGTGTGCCCAAAGGGAACAAGGTTTTAAAAGAAGAAAAAAAGTGTGACAAAAGGGAAAAGGTGACGAGGGAAAAAGTGTACAGAGAAAAAGGGGAAATAAAAACAAAAAAAATGTGACAGAAGGGAAAAACGTGGCGAAGGGAAAAGGGGTGACAGATAAAAAGGTGGGCAGTGGTTTAAAAAATGGACAGAAGTAAAAAAGTGAGAAAAGGGAAAAAAGTGGACAGAGGTAACAAAGGGTGGAAAAGGGGAAAAAGGGGTGGGATGTTTGGGGTGGGGGTTTGGGGGTGGGGGTAACCAAGTGTTTACGGGTAACAAATTGGGTTTACGGGTTAAAAAGGTTTTGCCCCGAGTTTTTAAAAAGTTAAAAGTTAAAAAAATTTTTACAGAATTTTTTAAAGGGGATTCCAAAGGTTAAAAAATTTTACAAAGAAAATTCCAATTTTTCCCGTGTTACAAATTTCCCAATTTTGGCCGGTTTTTTGTGTTCCCCCCCCAACAAGGTGGGGGTTTGGGTTTTTGGGGGGGGGGTGGGGGTTTGTGTTTTTGCGGGGTAACAAAAGTGTGTGTGGTGTGATGTTTTTTTTGGGGTTGTTGTGTGTGTGGTTTTGTTTTGTGTGTGTTTGTGTGGGGGTGTTTCATTTTTTCAGGGGGGAATTTTAAAACTTTTTTGGCCCCGGTTAGGTTTTTTTCCCACCAAAAACCTTTCCTCCCCGCTTAAGGGGCCCAAAAACAACCTCGTCTTTTAAAACGGTAAACCTTCCTTCCTCTTCTTTTTAAACTAAATTTAAATTTTTTACAAAAAATTCTAAGATTTTTAAATTAAAAACCCAAATTTCTCTAATCATTTTTCCAACCTTCCCCCAAGTGGCCTTCTTTTTTGTGTTTTTCCCCTTTTTTTTTTTGGAAAATCGTTGGTTTTTTTTTGAGTTTTTTTTTTGTTTTTTTTGGGGGTTTTGGGGGGGAAAAAATTTTTGGGTTTGTTTGTTTTTTTTTGGAAAAATTGTTGTTGTTGTGTGACTCACCATTTGTGGTTGCAGGGGTCGAGTCTAGTTTCCTGGCCCCGCCCTCTTCCCCGGTTGCTACTGGGCCCTTTCCTCCCCGCTCCATGACCCTTTATCAAACCTCGTCTAAAACTGTGTATGGTTCCTGCCTCCACTACGTCATTTCTAGGCTATTCCACTGCTTACAACTCTATGACTGAAGAAATACTTCCTACTATCTCTCTGACTCATTTGTGTCTCAACTTCCAATTGTGGCCTCTTGTTTCTGTGTCCCCTCCCTGGAACATCGTGTGTGTGTTGGTGTGTGTGTGTGTGTGTGTGTGTGTGTGTGTGTGTGTGTGTGTGTGTTGTGTGTGTGTGTGTGTGTGTGTGTGTGTGTGTGTGTGTGTGTGACTGTGTGTGTGTGTGTTGTGTGTGTGTGTGTGACTGTGTGTGTGTGGGTGTGTGTGTACAGTGTTTTATCATGGTATATTAATAAAGCTCTGTTACGGTGACACCTGGTCTATGTATATATTGTCTTCTGACCAAAGTACCGTTACATCACACGTCTTTAAGACCACAAGTGACATCACACGTCTTTAAGACCACAGGTCACACCGTCTTTCTTGTATATTATAACTGAATTCAACATTATAGTTATCAAAACATTAACTAAGATTAAATTAAATTCTAACTCTACTAACATCTCTCATATAACTTTTCCAAACCTATAAATGCACCCAAGTGCGTCTATACTTTATATAAGTGTTCTTAAGTTATATATTTCTGTGTTTACACATGATACTCGGATTTCCTTCCCTTTCTGAGTTGACTCTCTTCTTTGTTATCCATATTTTCTTTTCCATCGCTTCAACAATCATTCTAACACACAGGCTTATTCCAAACAGACTCAATGATTTCTTCTCCACTATAGGAAAAAACCTTGCCAATAAAATCCCAAGCTCAGATACCCCACCAAATGACTACCTCACTGGCAACTACCCAAACACACTGTTCCTAGCTCCGACTAACAAAACTGAAGTCTCCCTTATTATCAACAAACTAAAAAACAAGACAGGAGATTTAAATACCTTACCACCCATTATATACAAAAAAGTGTCACTGGTGCTATCACCAATCATTGCAACACTCTTTAACAAATCCATTGAATCCTCTACCTTTCCTACAGTTCTCAAAATAGCAAGGGTCACCCCGATCCATAAAGGAGGAGACCACACAGACTTGAATAACTATAGGCCAATATCCAACTTACACCCTCTCTCTAAAATCTTTGAAAAATTAATCCATAAGCGTATCTATTCCTACCTCATCTCCCACAACATACTCAACCCCTATCAATTTGGGTTCAGACCTAAAAAAATACTAATGATGCTATTATCCACATGCTAGAACATATTATACAGCAATAGAGAAAAAAGAAGCCCCACTGGGGATCTTCATTGACTTACGTAAAGCTTTCGATACAGTTGACCACGACTTGCTCCACATAAAATTGTCACACTATGGTATAAGAGGGCACTCCCTCAACTACCTAAAGTCATACCTCAGCAACAGAAGCCAATATGTGTACACAAATGGGGCAAACTTCCGCACAGCCAATTACAGTTGGTGTCCCACAGGAAAATGTCCTAGGCCCTCTTCTCTTTCTCAATATACATAAATGACCTACCAAATGCATCGCAACTACTCAAACCCACACTATTTGCAGATGGCTCTACATACGTCTACTCTCACCCGAGCCCAGTCATCTAGCCAATACTGTAAATACCGAATTAAAGAAAATATCAACCTGGATGAGGACCAACAAACTTACTCTAAACATTGACTAAACCTACTACATTAGTTTGGTAACAGAGCTGCAGATGTGTCTCTTAAGGGGGCTAAAAACATCTGCAAAGGTCTCACAGAATCGTCTGTAAAAACCTACCATCCATAAAACACACTGGAGAGATTTTCTATCATAAGGTACTGGGTAATTCTTAATGGCAAAAATTTAGCAAACTTAGGGCTACTTTACCTTTACCTACTTCATGGCCCCAAAAAAAGTAATAGTATACTAGCCAAAGGATGACTTACACAAATTAACAGTTAAATGGAAACTATTCCTCAAAGACAGCTCTAAGTCGGAAGAAATGTTGGTTCCAAGTATCGGAAGCTACTACTATTTCGTCCAGACAAGATGCCGTACCTTCAAGTCCTTTGATAGCCTTTGGGACAGATAAGGCGAAGTTTCCTTCGCCTTATCTGTCAAAGGTTTCCTAAACAGCAACCTTTAAGATTGTCTAGTTTGTAAACAAAAGTAGCCTTACCCATTGGTCCACTACGTCATCCAAACTTGGTAGAGGGTAAAGCATCTGGAATAGTGACCTTATTCACCTTCGGTAGTCTGTAACATTCGGAAACCTCCATCAGATTTCTTAACAAGGATACATGGTGAAGCCCATGGGCTGGATGACTCCTCTAATCCGTGTTCTCACAGAAATGCTACCTCCTGCTAAAGTAACCCCTGTTTTTCGGATTAGCTCTGTGGGGGAAGTATAATAGGCTTAGTGTTTCCAACATCTACATCATGATATGCCAGTGTACATTTTTTCAGGAAGTCGAAAATATGTTAGGGTAAATCTGTAAGAGGGCTGTTTAGTCTTACTATTTGATTTTTAGACAGCCCCAACATTACAGGGCTAGGGTTCTTGAGGAGGACAGAATTAGGAAGCATTAACGTGAATTTCTGGAATGATGCACAAGGAATCAGGGTCGTCTACAGAGGCAGAAGAGAGTCATTATGAGACTTTATGAGGGTTATTAAATGTTTTAATTTGATTTATGTGGTAAATTTTACTTTTCATGGGTTTATCTTGGGGAGCTACCACATAATTTACATCATAGATTTTACTCATTTTAAGATGTGGCCGGGTACAGGTTCCTGCACCAGCACCTGTCTCCTTGATTGAAGAAGCGAAACTTTGCTTTTTGTCCTCCCGCTGTTTCATAGTGTTTTGAGCAGATTTTAAGTTAGCCTTACCAAACTGACGGGCCACGTGCAACCTTGAAGAAGGGTTGTAGAGTGCTATGCAAGGCGTCTTCTCCCATCCATCCTTCCTTGAGCACTCGCAGAGGACATCATCCAGTGTGCCAGAAGATTACCTCAAATGGACTGTAACCTGAACATTAAAAGGGTATAAAATCCCGACAGGTTGTTAGGAAAGGGAAAACATATGAACAGTTAGGTATCTTTATTATGAAACGTTTCGCCTACACAGTAGGCTTCTTCAGTCAAGTACAGAAAAGTTGATAAAAGCGAAGATACTTGAAGACGATGTAATCAGTCATCACCTTAAAGTTTGAGGTGGTCAGTCCCTCTCTGGAGAAGAGCATTGTTCCATAGTAGGGAAACAATATGATATTGTTTCATATATGGAACAATGCCTTCTCCAGACTGAGGGACTGACCACCTCAAAACTTTAAAGGGGTGATGGGACTGATTACATCGTCTTCAAGTATTTCTGCTTTTTTATCAACTTTTCTGTACTTGACTGAAGAAGCCTACTGTGTAGGCGAAACGTTTCATAATAAAGATACCTAACTTTTGCATATGTGTCTTACCTAAGGGACTGTAACTGTTGATTTCTGCAAAGTTTCTCCACTGCGAACACCAACTAGGAAGTGATTCATCCCAGTCTGATTTTTAAATCTTTCCAAGGCGCCTTGGGACTGAGGATGATAGGCAGTGGATAATTTTTAAATTATACCTAGCCTGGTTAAAGCTTCCCTAAAAGTTTTGGCTGTAAAGTTAGTCCCCTGGTCTACATAGACTTAGGAGTGCCAAAGTAAGATATAAATCTAGTTATGGCTTTAAGAATGGCTTAATGATTATACTGCGCTTTTGGGACTGCTTCTGGATACCTAGAAAACTTTGTCCGTGAAAATAAATAAGTACTGGTTTCCTGACTTGGATTTTGGTATTGGTCCCACAAATAAATGATTAGCTCTGCAAACAGTTGTCCATCTGCAGGTCTGGGATGAAGTAGCGCAGGTTAAATGGGGCGTTCCGGGTTTATCTATTTGTTGACATTCCTAAAAGAGCGGTTGTGATTCCTCACACTTGCTTTATTTTTGGCTAATAAAACTTTAAAATATTCAAAAAGATTTTTTTGTAATTCCTAAATGATCTCTTAAAAAGGAATTGTGGGTATGTTCAAAATTTGTGACCTAAATTTCTTAGGAACTTCCAGTCTAACTGATTTTAAGCTCACCCTTCCTCCTTACAGTCATGTGCAGAGCAGTAGGTTTGTTTAATTTTATATTTCATTGTGTGATCTGAGTGAGATTCCCCCATGGCTGCCTAAAAAAGCGAAGTTTAAGGAAGGATCTCTTCGCTGTTCTTCTCGAAAGGACATTCCCTCGGGCATGGAAACAGAGATTTTGGCAATCCTGCAACCCTGGATTAGGAAGACTGGGTTGGGACTTTTCACTAAATTTACGAGGCTCTGGCCAGTTTTTCTCGAAAAAACAAATTGTCTAGCCCATGATCTGAGACGTCCCAAGGATGGGTCACCATCTCGACAGACATCCTTTCGGATTTTGCCCGAGTTATGGCCAACATAGGAAAAAGAATTAGCCACTACAGGTTCTGGACATTTTGTCGAATTAAGAAAGTTTTTAAACCCAGCAATAACACGGCATCTTTCATAGGGAATGCCTCAGAAACACTACAGTCAAATAGCCTTTTAATATTTACTCTCCCACATGTATCTCATGAAAAGGGAGAGAAAATACAGCTCCTCAAATGCTTTGAAGAGAACGGAGGAGTGCAATGACGTCCATTCAGAGAGGGGGATACTCCCTCATTTATAAGGGAACAATGAGCCCTGGTATCCTTAAAAAGTTGTTACTTCAATATTCTTTTCATTCTCTTGAAGGGAGATGTGGCAGGTAATGTGTAGGGGCCATATCACACACTACTTCTTTTTGGTTCATCTCAAAAGGGGGGATTTTTGATTTTTCCTAACGACTGGGGTTTAAATTGGGCATTTGACTTGACGTGGCCAGGTTTTATGACATAGGTAACAGATTATTTCAAACTTTAATTTGGATCCCTGTTGTTTTGTGGCTGGCGCCTCTCGGGGTACTGGCGTCGTTGTTCACCATGAGTTTGATGTCGTCCCCTCACCAGGTTGACCGCGAGTTTGATTGTTGGGCTCATCAGACGACTTACTTGGTTGGCATCGTTGTTCACTTTCATCCGCCACTTCATCCTCAAGTCAGAATCAGGTCCATGACGATCTCTATTCATGCCAGGCTTTTGGGGAAGAAAGATTAGACAGCTCGGACAAGGAGCATTAGCCTAAAAAGTGTCAGCCAGCCGGCAGCCTCTAATGCAATGGTCAACAAATTTGATATTCAAGGCTCTAACTTCTGGTCCACAAATTCCAGCAGGTTTTCCACCAAAGTAACTGCACTAAGTCGAAGAAGTTAGCGACACCACTTGCCTTTTTACCACTTCGTAAAAGTTTTTGACTGCTGCCTTACAAAGTCTACATGAGACTGCCCCAGCTGACACTTGCACAATTTGAATTCCTTCCTGCACTTGGCGCAGTTCACTGATATGCCCCCAAGAACCGTTGTTTTAACACCCATAATCAGCAAATTCTTCATTATTTAAAATAGGTGTGAACTCTTTCGCTTTGGGGTACAACGATGTGTTCACCAGTGCTGCCCAATAAACCCCCGCGCTACCTCAATGCTCGTGCCTTATTTTTTTTTTTCAGATGCCTCGAAAAACAGTTCAGGCTCAGACTCAAAAAAAAACTAACCCCAAGGAAGGTTCCTTGAGGTTGGTGAGTGACTCTTGGTCTAGGGAATTGGATTTGTGCCCCATTTTCCCTGAATTAAACCTGAATACCTCCCACATCCCCCACAGGCGCTGCATAACCCTTTACGGGTTTAGCCCTCTCCCTTGATTATAATAATATTAATAAACAAAGCGAAGTATTAACAATACTGCTTTTTGCACTCTAAAGTAGTTCCCAAATAGTTTGTTTCAATTGCCTCCTTTCTCTCAATCAAGCTCCTCTTTACCAAATACTCGTTTCTCTCTGGTTGTTTTGAGAAGAGTTTAGTTAACTCAAGCGCCCAAAGAAGGTGACTCGTCATGAGATAAACCCGGTGCACCACCTGCTTCACCAGACTGCTGCTCTGATTGCCCCCACATTACGAAGGAAACCCAAGCAGAAATCAGCGATTAATAGTGAGAGTTCATTGCTATTCTGTGCCAATGGAAGAGCAATCCGCCCGCAACGATGTAGATAGTTTGGGCAGATTTAGAAGAGCATATTCAGACACCAGCCGCCTCACCCATGTTGGGGGTGTAACCCAACATAAACGCTATTTGTAATGCACGCAACAAGCAGCAATAGCAGGATACACATAGTAGCAAGACTGACAGGCATACAAAGGGGATAGCGTTTGCAATATGAACCGATACCAAGATCAGCTCTAGCTTCAGCTCCAGCTACAGACAGGCCTCCATATTATGAAACACAAGTAATGAATGGCCTGTGAGACCTGGTCGTAATGGGAATTGGAACAAACAAACTCAGCAGAAGATTGTAATGCATATTTTTTCCTTCCCCCCACTTTATAGAGATATGTACAATATTTACAGATAGAATAGTAATAAGTGTACGCCCCAGTGACAGATGGCAAAGCAGAAGCCAGAAAGAGTGCAATGTACTCAATCAGCAGGTTTGGCAAGTCTGCCAAGCTTACCGCAAGTGAACCACGTTGCTTCAGCCTTGGCGGGCTTTTTTTGTGATTGGACAATGAACCAAGGTTACGATTTAAGGACGGGTACCATATCGATCGTTAAAAACCCCTTTGCATCCAGTTCGTGGTTGGGGAGGCAGCCTATATGGGGGTGTGACATTTGCCGAATAAATTGTAACATGCTCTTTGCATGCCACACTTTCCTTCGACACTATTCTCGCAGCAATGTCTTTCGCAGAAACCTTCAACAATACACTCACAATAGTGCCACAGTTAAATTAAAAACTACACTCACAACAATCTCACAGTAACATTCAACACTACTTTCACTGTAGTGTTTCCCCTTAACCTTCAACACTACTCTCATAAAATATCTTACAGTAATCTTCAACAACCATACTCACAGAGGTGGTCTCTCACAATAACCTTCAACCCTACTCACAGAGGTGCTCTCTCACAATAACCTTCAACCCTACTCACAGAGGTGCTTCTCTCACGATAACCTCCAGCCCTACTCAGAGAGGTGCATTTCTCACTGTAACCTTCAACACTTACATTCCAGTAGTCTTTCGTAGTAATCCAGAACGCTCCACTCACAGTAGTGTGTCTGATATTAACTTACAGCATAACTCACAGAAGTGTGCTTCACAGTAACCTTAAACACTACTCACAGTAACTTTCAACACTCACAGTAGACTCGGCAACCCTCAACACTACTCTCACAGTAGTGTCTAACAGTAACATTCAACTATTCTGTCTCACAGTAACAGTCAACAATATTATCTTCACATTAGCGTCTCTTAGTAACATTTAACAGTACTGTTTCTCACAGTAAACTTCAACACTACACTTACAGTTGTAAATTTTTCATTTACCTTCGACAACACTACTCATATTAGTGTGTCACAGTAACCTTCACTATTCTCACACTAGTGTTTCACAGTGACCTTCAACACTACTCACAGTAATGCCTTTTACAGTAACCTCCAACAACACTAAACTCACAGTACTGTGTCTCACATTAACCTTCAGCAACGCTATACTGACAGTTGCGTATCAAAACTGCACTCAAAGTAGTCTCTCACAATAACCTTTAAACTATTCACTGTGGTGTGTCACAGTAACCTTCAACAACACTACTCACAGTAGTCTCACAGGATGTAATAAAGTTGGTAGAATTACCTACAATATGTAAAGTAAAAGGACACAAGTGCAACTAATGTGACATTTTTATTGTGGCAACGTTTCGCTCTCCAGGAGCTTTGTCAAGCCGTTACAAACAGTACATGGACGCAGAGGGAATATATAGGCTCAAAGTGAGGTGCAATACTAGTGGTAGTAGTAGTAGTAGTAGTAATGATATAAGTGGTAGTAGTAGTAGTAGTAATAATACAATATGTAGAACAATTGACTCGCACAAGAGTAAAAGGCTATAAAAGCTATAACTTGGGTAACATAAAAATATTCCACCTCACTCTGAGCTCTGTATCCATGTACTGTTTGTAACGTCTTGACAAAGCTCTTGGAGAGCGAAACGTTGCCACAATAAAAATGTCACATTAGTTGCACTTGTGTCCTTTTACTTTACAGTCTCACAGAAACCAACAATCTTATTCTCACACTTGTGTTTCACAGTAACCTTCATGCCACTATTCTCACAGTAACCAACAACGCTACACTCACATAGTGTGTCTCACAGTAACCTTCAACACTGTTTTCATAGTATTGTTTCATAGTAACTTGCACTATGATTACAATAGTGTCTCACAGCAGCCACCAACTATACACTCACAATAGTGTTTCTCTCACAATAACCTCTGACACTACTCTCACAGTAATGTATCTCATAGTAACCTACAAACACTATCCTGACAGTAGTATCTCAAGCTATCAATCAATACTACTCACCGTAATGTCACAGTTACCTTCAACAGTACTCATGGTAGTGTCTCTCAGTAACCAACAACGCTACACTCAGTAGTGTGTCTAACAGCAACTTTCATCTGGGAATTGCAGGTTGTACACTATGGCTCCACAATGATTACCTTCAAGGTAGATCTTTAAGTGTAGTTCTCAATGGAAAAGAGTCAGCAAGACATCCTGCTGGGACAAGTGTTCCACAAGCATTTGTACTTGGGCCACTGTTATGGAATGTCTACTTTAATGACCTTCATCTAAACCCAGAATTCCATGCATATACCGATGGCTGCACTTTGATATTTACTTATCCAAGAGAGGAAATGCCAGGTGCTGTAAGTTACATGAATCACCAGCTAACAGCTATATCAGTCTGGGGAAACCGATGGCAGGTCATATTTGCTCCTGAGAAAACACGCATGATGGTGGTCTCTAAACACCATGATGGTAATGCCGGAGCAGTAAGTATTAATGGGAGTATTGGTTCTTGATGACGAAGTTGATATCCTTTTGGTGAAATATGACTCCATACTGACCATGAAGAACCACTTCGTAAATCTTACAAACAAAGCGGTCAAGAAGCTTACAGTACTTCGACGTACATCGCATCTGCTCGACAGTAGTGAGATTGCAAGATTCAGTACGAGGCAAAAGTACGCTCACACCTTGAATATGTTCCACTTTCTTGAAATACTTGCCCCTCATCTCATCTGCGATTTCTTGACAGACTAGAGAACAGAGCAAGACGCCTCATCTCTCGCCTGGACCCAGCCTGGGTAGATCTGTCTTTTCAGCAGACCCTTCAACACACTTAGCTCCACTCCGAGGATAGTGAGAACTGAACTTATACACAATAAGACGGGCAGCAGTAACTTCACTTAGACTGTCTCCTTCTTCCGACCATCGCTACATCTGAGATCATATATTCCCAGGATGACTCGAGTCTGGAACATGATTGTAACGCATAATGATATCATCGAAATAAAGTCAGTTCATCAAATGAAATTCCAGGCCCACAGATGGTTCCAACTTCATCCAGTTCCCTGTTTGTATACCTCATAACAATAAAAAGTTTTTAAATTAGCTGATGTAGGTAACAGCTCTATTTTATAAAAAGAATTAAGAATCCTTTTAACCTAAAACGTGTTTAAACCCTGTGTAAATTCTATATAAATAATATATAAAATATATATTATATAATTTTATATATATATATATATATATATAAAATATATATATATAATTTATATATATATATATATATATATATATATATATATATATTAAAATATCATTATGCGTTACAATCATGTTCCAGACTCAAGTCATCCTGGGAATATACGATCTCAGATGTAGCGATGGTCGGAAGAAGGGGACAGTCAAAGTGAAGTTACTGCTGCCCGTCTTGTTGTGTATAAGTTCAGTTCTGACTATCCTCGGAGTGGAGCTAAGTGTGTTGAAGGGTTTTGCTGAAAAGACAGATCTACCCAGGCTGGATATTGTTAAATGTTTGACACTATATTGTAAAATTAAGTCACTGGAAGATAAATATAATGAACCTCAGCACACAGCCGTGCCGCCCGCTGCACCACACAGCCGTACCGCCCCCTGCACCCACACAGCCTTGCCAAACCGCTGCAGCACACAGCCGTCCCGGCCCCCCGGGCAGCCACACCGTCCGCCCGCGCACCACACAGCCTTTCCCGCCCGCCCCACCAAAACGCCGTCCCCCGACCGCTCCTCACCACCCCGGGCCGCCCGCTGCAGCCACAACAGCCGTACCGCCCGCTGAAACCAAAAAACGCCTGCCGCCCCCCCCTGAAAGCACACAGCCCGGCCCCGACCGCTGAGCACACAACCCCGTCCGGCTGCGAAACACACCGTGCCAACCGCTCCCAACCACACGGGCCGTGCCGACCGCTGCCCCACACAGCCGTGCCGACCGCGCACCACACAGCCTTGCCGACCCCCTCCCCCCCCACAAAACCCGGGCCCCGGAACCGCTGAAAGCCCCAAAACCCGTGCCAACCGCGGGCAGCACAAGCCGTCCCGACCGCGCACACACACCCCGTGCCGGCCCCAGCCAACACACCCCGGGGCCCCCCCCCCGCTGAAACACACCCGCCGTGCCGCCCGCTGCACCCCCAAGCCGTGGACCGCGGGCAGCACACCCCCCGTCCCCGCCCGCCCCCACCACACAGCCTTGCCGACCGGCTGCAGCACACAGCCGTGCCCCCCGCGGGCACCACCGGTCGAAAATTTTAGATTTTTAATTTTTTACTTTATAAGTCAATGATAGTGTTTGGCCAGTATAATGAACTGAAACAAATCTTTTCAGGGACTGTAACAGAGATCTATCATAAACGTAACAGAGATCTATCATGATTTGAAACAGAGATCTACATGACTGTAACAGAATCTAAACAAAAGGCACTGTTAACCAGAGTCAATAAAGACTGTAACAGAGATCTATCCATGACGGGAAACCCAGAGATCTACATGACTGTAACAGGTTTCTATCATGCTGTAACAGAGATTTTAACATACTTAACAGAAAATCATCATGACTGTAACAGAAAATCTATCTTTGACTGTAACAGAGATCTATCATAAAACATAACAGAAAACTATCATGACTGTAACAGAGATTATCATGACTGAAACAGAGATCTAAAATGATTTGTAACAGGATCTATCATGACTGAAAACAGAGTTTCTATCAGACTTTTAAAAGGGAGATTCGGGGAACGGGAACCCAAGGAAGGGAATCAAACGGAACAGAGACTTCACCGGGGCGGGGAAACAGGTCACAAAGTAAAGGTTATGACTAAAAAGGAATCTTCGGAAGAAAGATCTAATTGAGGAAACGGTTTTAATCAATGATGTTGCCCCCGGGAAAGGTCTGGGGGAGGAAGGTTTTTTTTCCTGAGGCACCGGGAAGGGGGCCCCCCGGTTGGGAAAGGGGGGGGGGAGGTTTGAAATTCCACGGGGAAAATTTTGGGGCAGGAGGCCCCTGGGAGGTTGAAGGGGGAAAAAAGGGGGGGAAGTTTTAGAAAGGCCTTTAAGTCCCCCAAGGCGGGAAAGGGAAGGAGGGAATAAGGGGGAAGCCTTGTTGGGGCTCAAGGGGGGGCTTTGGGGGGTGGAGGGTGCCCAATGATAACCCTGGGAGGGTCCCCCGGGGGAAAGGTTTTGGAGGGGAAAAAAGGTTTTGGGAATTTTAAAAAAATCCGGCAGTTTGAAGGAAAATTGGGTGGGGGTTAGGGATAAGGGGGGAAAAGCCCGTTTTTTGCAACGAAAGTGAAGGGGGGAGGGGGGGGGCGGGGGTTGTTGCTTGGGGTGGGTTTAAAAAAAGGGGGGGGAATTTTTGAAAAAGGGGTAGCCCTTTTGTGGAAAAGAAATAAAGGGGGGGGGGGTTTTTTTTTTTTTGGGGTTTTGGGGGGGGGTTTTTTTTTTTTTTTTTTTTTTTTTTTTTGTGTGAGGTTTCAATTTTTTGCTTTCCTTTGGTTTTTACCCTGCAGGGGCCCATCTTTGGGTGGGCCCTGGAATTGGGGTGTTCAGGAGAGCGGTTTGGGGAAAACCACGAGGGGCGGGGCATATGTTGCGGGCTTTACGAAATCTTTTGGTGGACTTTCGGGTTTGGGGGAGGGTGGTGGGTGGGGAGCGGGGGGAGGGGAGCAAAATTTTCCCGTGGGCGAGGTTATGAGCTAGGTTGACGGGTTTTGTATATATTCTTTAAGGAAATTGGTAAAAGTCGTCCTTACTATTGAACTAGTTTTTTTTCGGATCATAGGGGGGTTTTTTGGGCAAAGTAGAGTGGGTTCCCTAGTTAGTTCTTGGGGGAATATTGGAAATTAAATTTACGATTTCCGTTGGAAGATGGGGGGGGTTGGGGGGGGTTTTTCCCAGACTGTGGGGGGAAAATTAACTGAGGAGGAAACAAGGTGTGGAGGACGTGGTGACGTGGTGGGATGGCGGGGGTGGGCCCGGATTCGGAAAAAAATTATGTGGGGGAGGGGAAAAGGTTTAAATTCTTTAAAATTTGGGTTGCTAAATTATTTGGGGGACAGGTTAGGGGGGAAATGTAAAAGGGGCATTTAAGAGGGTTATCTACCCGTTTGGACAACTTTAAAGGTTACTTTAAAAAAAATTTTAAAAATCCAGGACGATTTTTCCCCAAGCGGGGGAGATTTAATGGGGGGGGTGGAGGAGTGTTAGGGGGAAGATAGGCCGCCCCGTGTGTGTTGCGCAGAACAAAAAAAAACCAGCGGGCCCAACAGTTTTTCCCAAATTTTTTGGGGTTCTTAAAGTCGGTGGGGGGGTTAGGGGGGGTTTCGGGTTTCCCCCAAAATACGGATGGGTTGGGGGTTGTTTGCGGTTAAGTGGAACGAAAAGTATTGGTGGGAAAAAAGGGGTTTGGGAAATTAAAAGGGTTTTAAGAGAGGGGGGTTTTTGGAAATTTGGGGGCCATGTAGGTTAGGGACACAGTGATAGGGAACTTTGGGGGGGGGACATAACTGAGGGGAAAATTGGAGATTTTTGGTCCATGCGAAAGGGCAAAGCCCCGGGGAATAGAGGGGACTCCCCCGGAGTTTTATCAATAGAAATTGGGAGTTAAAAAAAGGGTTTTTTTGGTGGGGTTTACAAAAAACTTAAAGAAGGAAAGGGGGCCAGGGTTGGGTGAAAGACAGGAAAACACCCTGAAAGTTTTTTTGGTCCCCAAGGGGTAAGGAACGGCTTTTCGCTCGGGGGACTATGGGGACAATTTTTCGTTGTTATGCTTTTGGATTATAAGTTTTTGCAAAAAAATTTTAGGAAATATTTTTAAAAGTGTTTTGTGGGGGAGGGTTTTTTACCCAAAACCCCATTTTTGGGGTTCCCAGGTAGGTCTATGGGGGTGGGGAAAGGGTTTTTTTAAGGGGGATTTCGTGGAGGAAAAAGGGGGGGGGAAGGGGGGGGTTTGGTTGCACTAGACGGGCAAGGGAGTTTAGGGAAGGGTTGGAGCGAGAGGCTTTTGAAGTTATCCTTGGGAAAAAACAGGGCTATGGGAAAAAATAGGGGGAGGGGTAGGGGGCGTTATAAAAGGGGGGCCCAATGGTAAAGATTAAAGATTTAATGGAAGTTTAAAGGGGGGAGGTTGGGCAAGGGGGCAAGGCCCCTTAGACGGGGGTTGGGTCCTATTTTCACAGCTTTTATTTGCATGCATACAGGACCCCTTTTAAGAATGGTGGAGCCCCAAATGGGCGGGGTGTGGAGGGGGGGGGGGGGTAGGGGGGGCGTTTGGCCTGTTCCCCATGGGGAATGAGATGTTTCCACTGTTTTGGTTGGGGAGGGGAGGCCCTAAACGCCTTAGATGGGTGGTCAAAAACCGTTTGCATGTGCAACGGGGTATGAGGGAAAAATTCGGAAAAGGGTTCCAGGTTTTTGGGGTTAGGAACTTGGGGGGAAGGGTTGAGTGGGGTATGCAGCCGTAAAGAAGGGGGGTATGTCATTAAAAATTTGGGGAAATCAATGCAATGTTTCTTGATGTTGCAGTGTTAAAAATTCGGTCAGGTTGGTAAAAAGGTTTTGGGGCGTTTGGGGAAATTTTCCCCGGGCCCTTATTTTTTGGACCCTTTGCCTGCCGAAAAAAAAAAAAAGTTAAGCCCTTTTGGGGCAGGGGCCCCGGGTTTTCCCCCTTTAAAGGGGGAAAGGGAAAAAGGCAACAATACAAAGGGGGTTTTTTAAAAAAAAATTTTTGGGGGGTTTTCCTTTGTGTTGGCAAAAAAAGGGTGTTAAAGTAATGTTCCCTTTCGTCAGGGGGGGGGGGTTTAAAAAAAAAAAAGGGGAAAAGGCCCAAAAGTATCTTCATTAAATTAGGTGATGAGGGAGGGAGTGATTGGGGGGGGTGGTTAAGGTACACAAAAAAATTAAAAACGCGGGTTTTCGGGGAAAGGAGTTGAGGGATTTGTGAAAACAAAATTTTGGGGGGCAGGGGTTTGATGGTTAGGAATTTTGGGTAAGGTAAAAAAATTTGGGAGGCGTGTAGGAGGGGTCAGGGGGAAAGGGTTTGGCTCCCGGGGAGGGGTTTTCCCCAAGAAATGACTGGGGTTTGTATTTTGGAAAAGGGTTTTGGTAGGTTTAATTTCCCAACCCCGGGGACGTGAGGTGATGTACGGTTTTTGTTTGGTTTTTTTACCATCGGGAGTGGTCTTACGGCTAGATGGGTGGTTGAGGGGGGGGGGGAAAATGTGGGAATATGTGGCGGGGGAGGTTTCCCTGCTTTTCCATTTAGGGGTATTTTTGTGGGGGGGGTTGGGGGAGCTTTGGGGGGTTTGGGTTTTGAGCAGGGTTTTTTGCATAAGATAAAGTGGTCAATATTCCTTTTTGGGGGCATTGAGTCTTATGGGGGGGGTAGGGATAAAAAATATTTTTAAAGGGCTTTGGGGGTAAAATTATGGTAGATTATTTTTTACAAAATTTTGGGGGGAAATGGGGGGGAAAGGGGTAAGTGAGGGAAGAGGAGGGTTTTGGGCTGTTATTTTTTATAAACTTTTTTCCCAAAAAATAAGAACTTTAAATGGGAGGAGGTGGGGGAGGGTTTTCCTCTGAGGGATAAGAGACCTTCCCTTTAGAGGTTTTTTTAAATTTGTAAATTAGGTGGGGGGGGGGGGGGGTTTGGGGGTTTGGTAAAAAAGTTTTAAATTTAAAGGGTGTCAGGGGGGGAAAAAAGGGGGGTCGCCTCCTGGTATGAAAGGGGGTGAATGTGTATGAATTGGGGGTATGATGTTTATTCATTTTTTGGAAACGAAAATATTTAATATATGTGTTTGACTTTGCGGGGGACATTGTTCTTTTAATGTTTTTTCCATATGCATGTTTTAGATCCTTGTAAGGTGTCAGTGTTTTGGGAAACCTTGTTTTTAATTTTTCCCTTGTGTTTAAATGAACATTTTTTTTAAACCTTTTTCTCAATTACATTACGTTTAATTGTTTTTAAAACGAAATAAGGTTTTTCCTACTTTAAAAATTTTTAAAAAAAGTGCCCAATAAAAGCTTATCGTTGGTTTTGTTTTTTTTAACCCATATAATAATGAAATTTGGAACTTTTCTTTTATTGGTTATCATAGGGGGGGGGGGTTTTTTCATTTTATGGGTGAGGAGGGATATTTGTGTTATCCCAAAGTTCATGTTTGTGTGGTTTTTTAATTTGATTTATTCTGTGTAAAAAAAACCTGTTATTGTCTTACCCTATCTCTTGTATTGATTTTTTCTAAATAAAAAAAAAAAAAAAAAAAAAAAGTTTGTTGTTTTTTTTCCCCCAAAAAAATGAAATAATACTTTTTACTTTTTCCCGTGGGATGGACAATTAATTAAGAATGGGGAAAGTTTTTTGACAAAAAATACAAACGTTTCACAAAATACGTTTTATTCGCTAAAAAAACTAAAAAAATTTTTTAAATAGATACATATTGGACATAATTTTAGGACAAAATTTTTTTAAATTAAAATAACGAAAAGGGGAGTGTTGGTATGGGTTCATAAATTTTTTTTCGAGTTTTGAAATTACAGGAAGGTTTTCCTTCTGCCCTCTCTAAAAATTCCTCCCCCCGGAAAGTCTTGACCGTAAAAAAGGGTCGCCTGGGAACACCCGGAAAGGGGGAAAGGGCAAGACTTTCCAGTAAAACAGACGGATGTTTTCCCCTGGACATAAGACCCCGGGCCCAAGGATTAATGTGGGAAAACCAGAGGTGAGGAAACTGGAGAGACGAAGTCATTTTTGGGTGAAACGAACCCCCCCCCCCCCCCAAAATAGGATTTAGACTAACCCTGCTTCTTTAAAAAATGGTTTTAAAAAAATTTTCAAAAAGTTTTTAGAGAAAATTTGGATTCAACAAATTAATGGTAAAAAAATTTTGAATTTGTCTATAAAATCCTGTAAAAATAACCCCGGTCAAGTTTTTTAATACGAGAAACGTTAAACAAAGAAATTAAATAAAAATAACTTTTAAACAAAGACCCCCAAGAAAATCTTTGCATTGCAATCAGAAAAACCCCAAAAATCACTCGGAAAGTGCGCAATACCAAATAAAAAAATTTTGTTTTAAATACATAATAACACTAAGCTGAAAATACACAATTTTAACAACTTAGCCAAAATTAGAAAAGCAAAAAAACATGTGTCCCCCTTTTTTAAAATGGGTATATCAAGGATTAAAGACAACGTTTTTAAATCCCAAAAGCAATATCTGGGGGTTGTAAAGTTATGCTTAAACATAATAAAAACCGGTGATAGGGAAATTTTTTCAAAAAAAAAATTTTAAAAAAACAATAAAAACCAAAAAATTTTAAAAAAACCCAGAAAAAAAAAAAGAAAAATTTAAAAACAATTAAAAAAAAAAACCCCCAAGAAATTTCCACCACTAAAATATGAAAATTTTATTTTTTTAAAACCCGGCAGGGAAAAAGACTCCAAAGGAAAAACCCATAAAATTTTCCCCCAAATGAAAATTTAAAAATTTTTTTCCTTTTAAAAAGAAACCCCCTTTGTATGGGGAGGAGTTTTCCAAAACTATTTTCAGCCCCCCGGGGTTTTATTTTTTACGGGGCCACAAACCGGTCCCCCCGGGAAAACCCCGCGTAAACGGATTTTTTTCCCCGGGGGGAAACATTTGGACATTTTCCTTAAATTTTTTTCCCCAAATAAGAGAAATTTTATAGGTACCTGGGGGGGGGGGGGTTTCCAACCTTTGGGTCCACCCTTGGGGGAAAAGGGTTTAAACCCCAAAAAATAATAACTTTGTAATGTTTCCGGGGGTTAAAAAATTTTCCAACCCCCTTTCCGGGGTTTTAAAAACCAAACAAAACCTTTTTTCCCAAAAATTAACTTTGTTTTTAAAAGTGTCTTGTCAATGGTCCCTTGCTTTGCCTTTTCATACTCATAAAAAGAGCCCCAAAAATATTTGAGCCCTGATGTTTTGGGTATTTAAATTTATTTAAAACATTCATTTTTTTAAAGGCACTTAAAAACCCTTAATTATCCCCAACCCAAATTAAAAAAATTAATTGTTTCTAAAAATAACTTTAACATGTTTTTTCCCCCAAAGTTTTGTTAAAGGCTGTTTTTTTTACAAAAGTTTTTTTGTCCCCCTTTTTACATGTACGAAAAAATTTTTTCCCAGCTTCTTGAATATCATCAAGAAAAAGGATTTTGGGGAAAAATAGGAAATAAAATAAAAAATTTAAAAATAAAATGAAAAATTTAAAATTAAAGATAAATTTAAAAATTTAAAAAAAAAAGGTGGAATTTATTTAAAAGACAATTAATTTTATAAAAGGTTTTTTAAATTTTAAAAAATCAAAAAAAATAAAAAGGGTAAAAGGGAGGAATTTCTTTTTATTTTTTCCCGGGTTATTTTCCCTTTGGTAGGAAAACCCGGGGATTTTTTAAATTTAAAAATAAAAAAATATTTAAAATTTTATACTGGGAAAGGGGTTGGAATAAGATTTTGTTACACAGTTAGGGTTGTATAACTGGTTTGTTAAAACATTTTAGGGTTGTAAAAACTGGTTTTAGGGGGTTAAACATTTTAAAAGGGTTTGTAAAAACTGGTATGTTACACATTTAGGGTTGTAAAAACTGGAAAGAAGCCAGCATTTTTGTGGCAACTCCCAAACAATAAACTTAATTTAAATTTTTTTAGGAAAAAAAAAAATTTAAAAAAGGGGTTTTTTTAAATTTTTTTAAAAATTTTTTTTTTTTTTAAAAAAAAAAAAAAATTTTTTTAAAAAAAAAAATTTCCCCCCCTTTAAAAACCCCCAAAAAAAATTTTTTTTTTTTCCCCTTTTTTTAAAAATTCTCAAAAATAAAAAGTATGTGCAAAATTTTTTAAAATTAAAAAAAAAAACCCCCCCCAAAAAGGGCCCCAAAAAAAAGAAACAAAAAAAAAAAATTTTTAAAAAAAAAAAAAAACAACATTCCCCCAAAAAAATTTTTTTTTAAAAATACAATTAAAAAGGCCAAAAAAAATTTCCAAATTTTTAAAAAAAAAACAAGGGGGAAAAAAAATTTTAAAAAATTTTTTTAAAAAAATTCAAAAAAAAAACCCCTTTCTTTTAAAAAAAAAAAACCCCCGGCCAAAAAAAAAAAATTTTTTAAAGCTTTTAAAAAAAACCCAAAAAAAAATTTTTTTCCCAAAATTTTTAAAAAAGGCCCCCCCAAAAAGGGGAAAAAAACCCCAATTTTTTCTAAAAAAAAAAGGGGGAAATTATTTTTCCCCCAAAATTTTTTTAAAACCCCCAAAAAAAAAAAACCCCCCAAAAAAAAAAGGGGGGAAAAAAAAAAAAAAAAAACCCTTTTTTTTAAAACCCCCCCCCCCTTTTTTTTTTTTTTAAAAAAATTTTTTAAAAAAAAATTTTTTTTTTTAAAAAAAATTTTTTAAAATTTTTTTATATTTTATAAATTTTAAAATTTTTAAAAAAAAATTTTTTTTTTTTTTTAAAAAAAAAAAAAAATTTTTTTTTTTTAAAAAAATTTTTTTTTAAAAAAAATAAAAAAAAAAAATTTAAAAATTTTTTTAAAAGGGTTTTTTTTTTTTTTAAAAAAAAATTGGTTTTTTTTTTTTCTTTTTTAAAATTTTAAATTTAAAATTTTTTTTTTAAATTTTTTTTTTTTAAAAATTTTTTTTTAAAATTTTTAAATTTTTCCCTTTTTTTTTGTTTTTTAAAAAATTTTTTTGGGGGGCCCCCCCCAAAAAAAAAAAAAAAAGGGGGGGGCCCCCCCCCCCCCTCCCCTTTTTTGGGGGCCCAATTTTGGGGGAAATTTTTTTTTTGGGGGGGGGGGCCCCCTTTTTTTTTTTTTTTAAAAGGGGGAAAAAAATCAAAAAATTTTTAAAAAACTAAAAAAAAAAAACCCCCCAAAAAAAACCCCCAAAAAATTTTTTTTAAAAAAAACCCCGTTTTGGTTTCCCTTAACCTTTTTTTTTTTTTTAAAAAATTTTTTTAAACCCGGGCCTTTTCTTTTTTAAAAAAAAAAAAAAAAAACCAAAAAACCCCAAAAAAAGGAAAAAAAAAGGTTTTAAAAAAAAATTACCCAAATTTTTTGGGGGGGGTTTTTTTTTTTTTGCTTTTTTTTTTTTTAAGTTTTTTGGGGAAAAAAAAAAGGGGTTTTTAAAAATTGGGGGGGGTTTTTTTTGGTTTTAAATTTTTTAAAAAAAAGGGGGGGAATTTGGGGGTTTTTTTTTTTTTAAAAAAAAGGAAAACGTTTTTTTTTAAAACAACCCCCAAAAAAGGGGAAAAAAAGGGGGGAAAACCCCCCCTTTTTTTTTAAAAAAAGGGGGTTTTTTAAAAATTTTTTTTAAAAAAAAACCCCAATTTTTGGGGGGGGAAAATTTTTTTTTTTTAAAAAAACCCCGGGTTTAAGGAACCCAAAAAAAAAATTCCCTTTTTTTTTTTCCCTTTTTTCCCCTTTTTTTAAAAAAAAAAAACCCCCCCCTTTTTTTTTTTTTTTTTTCCCCCCCCCCCGGGTTTTTTGGGGGGGCCAATTTTTTTTTTTTTTTTTTAAAAAAAAGGGGGGGGAAAAAAATTTTTTTTTTTTAACCCCCCCTTTTCCCTTTTTAAAGGGCCAAAAAAAATTTTTTTTTTTTTTTTTAAAAAGGAAAAAAAAGGGGGAAAAAATTTTTTAAAAAATTTTGGGGGGGGGGGTTTTTTTTTAAAAAAAAATTTCCCTTTTTTTTTTAAAAAGGGGAAAATTTTTAAAAAATAAATTTAAAAATTAATTTTTTTGGGGGCAAAAAAGGGGAAAAAGAAGGTTAAAAAAAAAAAATTTTTTTTTGAAAAATTTTTAAAAGGGGTTTCCCCCCCGGGGGGGGCCCCCCCTTTGGGGGGTTTTAAAAAAAAACCCTTTTTTTTGTCCCCAATTTGGGGGGGGGTTTTCCCTTTTTAAAAAAAAAACCCCCCCCAAAAAAATTTTTTTAAAAAAAAAAAAAATTTGGAAATTTTTTTTCCCCTTTTTTAAAAAAATTTTTTCGGGGACCCCTTTTTAAAACCCCCCCCTTTTTTTTTTTAAAAAAAATTTTTTTGTAAACCCAAAAAAAAATTTGGGGAAAAAAACCTTTTCCCAAAATTTTTAAAAAAGGGAAAAAAATTTTAAAACCCCCCGGGTTTTAAAATTTTTTTTCCCCCCCCCCCAACCCGGGGGGGGGGGGGGGCCCCCCAAAACCCCTTCCCCAAAATTTAAATTTTGGTTAAAAAAAAAAACCCTTTCCCCCCTTTTAAAACCCCTTTTTTGGGGCCCCCTTTTTTTAAAAGGGAAAACCCCCCCCAAAAAAAAAGGGGAAAACCCCCCTTTTTTTTTTTTAAAAAATTTTTTCCCCAAAAAAAAACCCCCCCGGGGGGGCCCGGGGGGGCTTTTTTAAACCCTTAAAAAAAAAAAGGGGGAAAAAAAGGGGGTTCCCCAAAAAATTTTTTTTAGCCTTTTTTCCCCAAAAAAGGAAAAACTTAAAATTTAAAAAGGGGGGGGAACCCAAAATTAAAATCCCAAAAAAAAAAAAAAACCCCCCCGGGGTTTTTAAAAAAATTTTTTTCAATTAAGGGGGAAAAAACCCCCGGGGGTTTTTTGGGGGGGAAAAAAACCCCCCCCCCTAACCCTTTTTAAATTTTTTAAAAAAAGGGGTTTTTAAAAAAAAGGGGGGAAGGGGAAAAGGGGGTTTTTTTTGGGGGGGAAAGGTTTTGAAAGGGGGGTTTTCCCCTTTAAGGAAAAAGGGGGGAAAAAAAAAAAATTTTAAAAAATTTTTTTTAAAAAAAAAAATTTAAAATTTTTTTAAATTTGGAAAAAGGGGGGAAAAAAAAAGGGGGGGGGGGTTTTTTTTAAGGTTTTTAAAAGGGAAAAAATTGTTTAAAAAAATTTTAAAAAAAAAAAAAAAAAAAAAATTTTTAAAAAATTTTTTAAATAAAAAAAAATTTTTTTTTTAATTTTTTTAAATTTTTTCCAAAAAAAAAAAAATTTTTAAAAAAAAAATTTTCCCCCCAAAAAAAATTTAAAAGCCTGAACCTGTATTCTTACATATTCAAAAGAGCCCCTCATGAACGGGTCTGCAAAATGTCCCTCTCTTCGAGGGGGGACGCCTTTTGTATCTTTTTTTATCCCCTGGATTATTAACCCAGGTCCTAACACGAGGCTAGTACATGACTAAGAATGTTTTGGGTGTTGCAGAATCCGGTGGTGTGAATCATTATATCATCAGCAAAACTAACCATATACTGATGGGGCTGGCTAGGCATAGCATTAAGTAATGCATTAATCAGAATATTGAAAAGGGTGGGACTAAGTGCACCTCCCTGTGGAGTTCCTGATTCAAAATCTTTAGTTACACTTCTATGTCCCTGGAACAACACAGACGACTTTCTGTTGGACAGGTAACCTTTAATCCAGCGGAGAAGCCATCCTCCAACATCCATTCTGGCAAGTTCACTAATGATTACATTGTCGGTTGGCTACATCAAAAAGCGGATTTAAGGTCAAGGAAGGTAGTGTATTAGCTGTCAGTGTGCAGAGTTAGAAAGGTGGTAATGCAATGATGCACACTCCTTCCATGCATGAAGCCAAACAGTGCTGATAGTGATGTAATGAAAGATAGTGTTGATAATGATATATTGAAGGATAATGTTGATAATGATGCAATGATAGTGTTGACAGTGATGTAATGAAAGATAGTGTTGATAGTGATGTAATGAAAGTGTTGACAGTGATGTAATGATAGTGTGATAGTGATATAATGAAAGTGTTGATACTGATGTAATGAAAATGTTGATAGTGATGTAATGAAATATAGTGTAGATAGTGATGAGATTATAGTGTTGGTAATGATGAAATTGTAGTGTTGGTAGTGATGAAATTATAGTGTTGACAGTGATGAAATTATAGTGTTGACAGTGATGAAATTATAGTGTTGATAGTGATATAATGAAATAGTGATTTAATGACACAGAAGAAATTCTTGTGAAATGTTTAATTTAATATAGAAATATATTATTAAATCTCTCACTCTTCACTCTTTCTCATCTTCACTTGACTCACTTTCTCATTATTGACAGAGAAAACTTTTTCACCACCACACACATCATCACTTCTCTCACCTCCTCTATACTGACAGAACATTCATCACCACACACAAATCCTTTCTAGAATGAAAATATAAATTATCAGTTGGAGAAACTTGATCTGGTAGCAAAAATGATCTTGTGGTGGCTGCTGCAACCTGGCCAGAACCACTCTTGTGGTGGCTGCGCAACCTGGGCCCGAAAGACCTTGTGGTGGCTGCTGCAACCTGGCCAGAACGACTCTTGTGGTGGCTGCTGCAACCTGGCCAGAATGACTCTTGTGGTGGCTGCTGCAACCTCGCCAGAACGACTCTTGTGGTGGCTGCTGCAACCTCGCCAGAACGACTCTTGTGGTGGCTACTGCAACCTGGCCAGTATGACTCTTGTGGTGGCTGCTGCAACCTGGCCAGTATGACACTTGTGGTGGCTGCTGCAACCTAGCCAGTGCGACTCATCGTTAATGTGTCTAATACTATGTTAAGTTGTGATGTATTGTGATGTACTTCTTGTTGCAACCCCTTAATGGGTCACAATGTATATGATGTATATTATGTATATGTATATAATGTATATTACCTTTTCATATAATTTTATATTGATTATATTTGCGTTAATAGCTAAATCGTAAATACATTGCTTTATATTATTATTTGACTTAGTTATGTTGTTAGGTAGGATGTAACATTCATATATTATTATGTGCTCATAGTTCAAGTCTTGATTCTCTAACTACTGTAATTATCGCTGGTGGCTCGTTACTCTGCCGGCTTCTCTGTTGCTGGGCAGCAACTGTCCACGGAGCTATCACGTGATCGAGGGGGAGTGATCACACCTCGCCTGAAGTAGTCAGTCTGGTCGAGACTCGCTTGGTGGTTGGACGTATTCTTGACAAGACGTGCCTAAATCTCCCTTATTGGCCCTTGTTGGAAGATCGTCTCTGTCTCATTATTGTTGTAGGTTCTGTGGGACTCTGTTCACAGAACATTGTATAGACTTAGTGATTTTCGACGTTGTACTGAGGTTGTGTGTCTCATAGACACTCTGAGCAACTCAGGTCCTGAGCTGTAGCTTCTGACCTAATTTGTACTGGTATCTGTGTACTGTCACTGTCGGGGATTTTCTTATGCTGAACTTAGATTCAGTAGTATGGGAGTTTTGTGACTTTTGTGGAGGATCTGCTGATGGTCCCTACTTAGTGTCGTTATATTATCTCCTTGTTCCTGATTCTGCGTCGCAGTTGCTTGTTATATTGCTATTGGGCTTAGCGGTCGTTTATTGTTCAAGCAAGCTGTTCTGATTGCCAGGTGATCAAGAAGTTAGTCGATGTGAGGACTTTGTCAGTCACTTGTTTAAGTTTAGTCAAGTCTTGAGACATAGCGAACTACTTAGAGCACTTACACACATACACATAAACTTATGTGTATATTGTATTATTAAATGTTAATGTACCAGACAGTACTTAAGACATAAATATGACACATCCCGCTCCATCAATGATTACTTTGTATTATTAGTGAAGAAAGAAAACTGTGATGTTATAACAACACATTGTCAGCTGCTGCTTGCAACAACACATTGCTTTCTACATCGTCAGCTGCTGCTTGCAACAACACATTGCTTTCAACATCGTCAGCTGCTGCTTGCAACAACACATTGCTTTCTACATCGTCAGCTGCTGCTTGCAACAACAACTGGCAATAAGTTGAAGGCTGTACTAGACGAAGTTTTAAAAATAGTGAGCTACATAAAAGTAGGCCACCTAAATCACGACTGTTTGGCAAACTATGAGAATAAGTTGTAACAGCGAGTGAATGTTGTGTAGACGGAGGCAAGATGGCTCTCCAGAGGCAGTGTTGTCACCAACGTGTGAATGTTGTGTAGACGGAGGCAAGATGGCTCTCCAGAGGCAGTGTTGTCACCAACGTGTGAATGTTGTGTAGACGGAGGCAAGATGGCTCTCCAGAGGCAGTGTTGTCACCAACGTGTGAATGTTGTGTAGACGGAGGCAAGATGGCTCTCCAGGAGCTGTTGTCACCAGGTGAATTTTTTTTTTTTGGGGCCCCTTTTTTTTTTTTTGGGGGGTTTTTTGGGGGGGGGGTTTTTTTTTTTTGGGGGTTTTAAAAAATTTGTGTGGAAAATTTTTTTTTTTGGGGGGGTTTTTTTTTTAAAAGGGGGGGGGGGTTTTGGGGGGTTTTTTCCCCCTTGTTTTCAAAAGTTTGAAGGGGGACGGGGGGGTTTTTTTTTTTTTTTAAAAAAAGGGGGGAAATTTTTGGGGGAAAAAAAATTTCCCGGGGGGTTTTTTTTTTAAAGGGGGAATTTTTTAAAAAAAAATTTCCCCCCTTTTTTTTTTTTTTAAAAGGAAAAAAAAGGGGTTTTAAAAAAAATTTTTTTGGGGGGAAAAAATTTTTAAAAAACCCCCAAAAATTTGTTTTTTTTTTTGGGGGGGGGGTTTTAAAAAAAAACATTGTTTCCCCTTTTTTTTAAAAAAATTTTGGGGGGGGTTTTTTGGGTTTTTTTAGGGGGAAAAAAACTTTTCCCCGGGTTTTTTTTGGGGGGAAAGGGGTTTGGGGGGGGAAAAAGGGGGGTTTTGGGGGGGGGGGAAACCCCAAAAGGGGGCCGGGGGGTTTTTTAAAGGGGGGCCCCGGGGGGGGGGGGAAAAATTTTTTGGGGGGGGGGGCCCAATTTTTGGGGGGGAAAAAAGGGGGGTTTTTTTTAGAGGAATTTGGAAAAAGGGGGTTTTTTTTGGGGGGGGTTGGTTTCCCGGGGAAATTTTTCCCAAGGGGGGGGGGGAAACGGGGTTTTTTTTTTGGGCGGTGGGGGGGGGGTTTTTTTTGGGGGGGTTTTTTTTGGGGGGGTTTGTAAAAAAAAAGGGGGGGGGGGAAAAGGGGGGGTTTCCCGGGGGGGTTGGGGGGGTTTTGTTTTGGGGGGGGGGGAAATTTGGGGGGGGCCCCGGGGGGGTTGGGGGGGGGGGGGGGGGGAGGGGGGGTTGGGGGGGGGGGGGTTGGGGGGAAAAAAGGGGGGTTTTGGGGGGGGGGGGGGGGGTTTTTTTTGGGGGTTTTTTGGGGGGGGGGGGGGGGGGGGGGTTTTTCCCCGGGGGGAAAGGGGAGGGGGGGGTTTTGGGGGGTGGGGGGGCCCCAAGGGGGGGGGAAGGGGGGGGGGGGGGCCCCTTTTGGGGGGGGGGGGGGGAAAAAAAGGGGTGGGGGGGGGGGAAATGGGGGGGGGGGGGGGGGGTTGGGGGGGTGTTCCCCGGGGGGGAATTTTTTTTTTTGGGGGGGGGGGGGGGGGGGGGGGAAAAGGGGGGAAAGGGGTTTTTGGGGGGGGGGGGGGGGGGGGGGGGAAAGGGGTTTTTTTTGGGGGGGGGGGGTTTTTTGGGGGGGAGGGGGGGGGGGGGGGTTTTTGGGGGGGGGGAAGGGGGTTGGGGGGGAGGGGGGGGGGTTTGGGGGGGAGGGGGGGGGGTTTTTTTTAAAGGGGCCCCCCCCGGGGGTTGGGGGTGGGGGGGGGGGGGGGGGGGGGGGGGGGGGGGTTTTGGGGGGGGGGGGCCGGGGGGGGGGGCCCTTTCCCCCGGGGGGGGTTTGGGGGGGGGGGGGGGGGGGCCCCCGGTTGGGGGGGGGGTTTTGGGGGGGGGGGGGGGGGGGGGGGGAAGGGGGGGGGGGGTTTTTGGTGTTGGGGGGGGGGTTTTTTGGGGGGGGAAAAAAAGGGGGGGGGGGGGTTTTGGGGGGGGAAAGGGGGGGGGAGGGGGGGGGGGGGGGGGGGGGGGGGGGGAAGGTTTTTGGGGGGGGGTTTTGGGGTGGGGGGGGGGGGGGGGGGGGGGGGGGGGGGGGGGGGGGGGGGTTTTGTTTGGGGGGGGGGGGGGGGGGGGGGGGGGGGAAAGGGGGGGGGGTGGGGGGGGGGGGGGTTGGGGGGGGGGGGGGGGGTTGGGGGGTAAAAGGGGGGGGGGCCCCCGGGGGGGGGGGGGGGGGGGGTTGGGGGGGGGGGGTTAAAGGGGGGGGGGGGGGGAAAAATTTTTTTGGGGGGAAGGGGGGGGGGGGGGGGGGGGGGGGGGGGTTTTTTGGGGGGGGGGGGGGGGTTTAAAATTTTTTTTGGGGGGGCCCGGGGGGGGGGCGGGGGGGTGGGGGGGGGGGGTTTTAAAGGGGGGGTTTTGGGGGGGGGGGGGGGGGGGGGGGGGGGGGGGGGGGTTGTGGGGGGGGGGGGGGGGGTTGGGGGGATTGGGGGGGTTGTTTTTTTTTTTTTTTTTTTAAATTTTTCCGGGTTTTTTTTTTTTTTTTTTTTTTTTTTTTTTTTTTTTTAAAAAATTTTTTTTTTTTTTTTTTAAAATTTTTTTCCCTTTTTTTTTTCTTTTTTTTTTTTTTTTTTTTTTTTTTTTTTTTTGTTTTTTTTTTTTTTTTTTCCCTTTTTTTTTTTTTTTTAAAAAAAAATTTTTTTTTAAATTAAGGGGAAAAAAAAAAATTTTTTTTAAAAAAAAAAATTTTTAAAAAAATTTTTTTAAATTTCCCTTAAAAAAAAAAAAATTTTTTTTTTTTAAAAAGGGGGGGTTTTTTTTTTTTTTGGTTTTAAAAAATTTTTTTTTTTTTAAAAAAAAATTTTTTTAAAAAAAAACCCTTTTTTCCCCCCGGGGGGGTTTTGGTAATCATAGGGGGGAGGGGGGAAAAAAAAAGGGAAAAAAAAAAATTTTTTTTAAAAAAAGGGGAAAAAAAAAGGGGGGCCCCCCTTTTTTCCTTTTATTTTAATTTTTTTTTTTTTTTTTTAAAAAAGGGGGAAAAAAGGGGGGGGGGGAAAAAAAAAAAAGGGGAAAAAAAATTTTTTTTTTCCCCCTTTTTTTTTTTTTTTAAATTTTAAAACCAAACCAAAAAAAAAAGGAATTTTTTTTAAAAAACCCCCCGGGGGGGGTTTTTTTTAAAAAGGGGGGGGGGGAAAAAAATTTTAAAAGGGGGTTTTTTTTAAAAAAAGGGGGGGGTTTATTTTTAAAAAAATTTTTTGGGGGTTTTTTTTTAAAAAATTTTTTTTTAAATTTTAAAAAAATTTTTTTTTTTTAAAAAAAAGGAAATTTTGGGGGAAAAGGGAAAAAAAGGGGCCCTTTTTTAACTTTTTTTTCCCCCCCCCAAATTTTTTTTGGGGGCCCCTTTTTTTTGGTTTGGTTTTTAAAAAAAAAGGGGGGGCCCCCAAAATTTAAAATTTGGGGTTTTTAAGTTTTTTTCCTTTCCCCCTTTTTTTTTTTTTTAAAAAACCAAAATTTTTAAAAGGTTTTTTTTTTTTTGGGGAAAAAAAAATTTTTTTTTTAAAAATTTTTTTTTTTTTTTAAAAAAAAAGGGGAAAATGTCTCTTGGGGGGTTTTGGGGGGTCACATAATTTTTTTTAGTGTGTTTATTGGCTAGTTTAAGTGCATAGACAAAGATAAAAAATTTTCCCCAAGGAAAAGTTTTAATTTTTGCCATGTTTTTAGATCAATTTTTTTTAAAAAAAATTATATAAAAATAAATTTCTTCAAATTTCACTGCATACACTTACCCTTTAATCTTTATTTTTATCCTTACCTAACTTATAGTTCAGTTTTAAACCCTTTTATTTAATGACTTTTAAATTCTCCGGGCAAAATTTATTTTGAATCAAAAAAGTTTTGGTTATAGGATTATCAATTTTTTATATGTTTTTTTCAAAAATAAATTTTTTTCTCTCTGTAAAAATTGTTTTTTTTGGGCCATTTCCCCACACACAATTAATTTATAAAAAATTTTTCCCATTTAAAAAAAATAAGTCCCTTGACTTTTTTTTGGCTTTCCTAAGGGAATTTTCAATTTTTTAAAATATGTTTTTATAATTGTACTTTTTTTGTACCAGTACCAAAAAAAACCTTTCCCATTTTATAGTTAATAGGGGATCTACAACAATTTTTACCCTTAAAAAACCCCCCTTATAATCCAAAAAATTTTATTGGGAATTACCCCAGTACAAATTTCCAAAATTACTTTAAAAATTTTTCTTGGAGCCTAAATATACCAAAACGGTAGCAATTAATTAGTTTTTTCCCGGGCTTGAGGGGTTTTTTTGGGCTTATGAGGTGGGGCCCCATTTTTTAACCAAACCTAATTTAAAGAAATTCAATGATAAATAAACCCAAGTCAGGGCTTAGGTTATGTTATAAGTTTGGTTATTCGTGTTAGACTTGGGTTATGTTATAAATTAGGTTTTTTGTGTTTTCCCTTTTACCTGCTGTCCCCCGTTCACCTGAAAAAAAGGGAGGTACCGGGGGTTTTAAACAAAATAGGGGTGGTGGCATCCTGGGGAACATGATTGAAGGACCACAATGGAAAAAAAGACAGACAGTCCCTCGGTTTTCGCACTGACTTAATTTTTTAGGTTTTTCCGGGGTGGCTAACCCCCCGGGTTAAAAAACCCAAAAATTTTTTCTTAATATTAGGAAAAATTTGAAAATGCCTTTAAAATAAATATTAGAATAGAAAAGCAAACCTTAACATTAATTTTAATTCCCGTTATCTATGGGGTTAATTATAAAAAAATTTACGTCACTATAGATGGAAGGGTTAAAATTAAAATTGGAGTGGAAAAAAATGTTTGATGATTCATTACCTTTGAAAAATTTTATGTTTTTGCCAGGGTTTTACCCCGGGTTCATTACCTTTTTAAACCCTTTTTTCACCTATCATAAAAATTTTTGGGGGCCAATCCCCCGGACCCATTATGTACCTCTGTAATTTTTTTGCTTCCGCCCCCAATAAAAAATTAAACTAAATAGTGAGGGGAAGATAGCCAAAATTTTTACAGGGTCAAGTTTTATTATTTTCAACGGTAACCCCAAAAAATTGGGAACCCCCATAAAATCGTGGGAATGTAGAAAAATAGAGTAAGTGAGGGAAAAAGGGGGGGTTTAATTTTAATTCCCTTTTTTTTAAAAAAACCAAAAGAGATCAAACCAGGGACCTCCCCCGGAATTTTAAAATTCACTCACCACAACCCTCCCCCCTTGTCAAATTTCGCATAAAAATTTTTCGAATAAAAGTTTATCGTATATATTATTTAAATTACCTCACAATTTTCCCATTTTTACCAACCTTATAAAACTATGAAAAATAATGAAAAAATTTTAAATTTAAAAATTGCTGGAAAAAGGGGGTTAAAGGGCCCCCCAAACATGTTTCCTTTTTAATGTTGTTGAAGTTTTTGAGGGCCACCAAAAGCTGACATTATTGAAACACTAAGGGCCCATGAGTTGGGGAAAAATTTTTAACCCCCAAATGCGCGGAAATCAGAAAGGAAACAAAAATTTCTTTTGGAAAAAAGAAAAATGGGAAAATAAAATTTCCAAAATTTTTTATTAACTGGGCCCGGTTTTTAAAATTGTAGAGTCAAGAGCTGGTGCAGCTTGGACCCCTGGCCCAAACGAGTCCAAAAACTCACAGGCCAGTAAAGTTAACCACTGGGCCCGCTGGCTCTAATAAATTTATCCAGGGTAGGTAAATTTTTAGTTTCACCACAGGGAAATTAGCCAAAAGGGCCCACTTTGGGCCACAATGCAAGTTTTATTAAAAGAATTTAAATGTCAATGTACCTGATAGTGGGGGTTTAAGGATTCCCCCGTTCCCTGGGTTCAGACCTCCCCATTCGGGTTTGTTTGTAGTGTATTGTTTCGATTTCGTAAGGGCTGTTTACAGGCCTTAAAAGCATGTAGTGTTAAAAACTGTAAATTTGGTTCAGGTTCAAATAAGTTCAGTTTTAAAAAATATTTGTGATTACAATTTTTTCAACATTTTAATTTGTTTAAATTACCTGGGATAACCCAAAAAAAAAAGAAAAAGTAACTTGCTTCAATTGGGGCGCTACCCCTATGGAAAGTTATGAGGTGATCCACTAAGTCAATCACTACAGACGCAAACTAAAAGTTAAAAATGAGAATGTTACCCCCTTTTGGGCTACTATATCCCCGCAAGGAGAATGTTCTCCTTTCATTGCTCTAGTGCAAAAAACTGAGTGCATTTAAAATTTTATATACCCAAAGTGGACTTTTTATATTTTAAAAATGTTCATGTAAGTTATACACCCAGCCTGTGGGCCCTGGACGTTTTAAAATTCAGGGAAAAACACCCAAACTGTGCCGTTTATCGAAAAGTGTAGCCGTTACCCTGAAAAAAATGTTTTGTAGTAAGATTTTTTCAGAAAAAACCTCACTTAGGGACTTAAAAAGAATTTAAAAACTTTTAGGGTTGCTTTTGGGGTTTTGAAGAGTGAGCATTTGTAGAAGGGAACAGCAAATTTTCAAAGGGCGGAAACAGACAAGGGGAAGTGGGGGAAAAAATGGCGAGTGACGTTCATATTTAATAAAAAACGCAGAAGGGGTTTGTAACAGTGCAAGGCATGACAGGGGACAGAAAACTTTGTCAAAATACTTTCCAAAGTCTTCTTTCGTCTGAAGAGCTATACAATGCTGCAAGATTTGCCCAAAAGGAGGAGTGAGGGGGAAGTTTTTCAGAAAAAGGTAGCATGGTTTTAAAAATCCAGATAAGGTTAGGGACTGGATAAATTATTTCCCCAGCCATCTTGTCCCCTCATCACCCCTCCCCAACTGCCCAATAAAATTCACAAAAGCTTTTCCAAGAGTGGGGTAGCAATTAGAAATTTTATCTCTTGGGGGCGATTAAAAATTTTTGTGTATGTCAATTTTATAAAACAGTATTTAGGGAAAATGGACAATTTTTTGAGGAATAAAGAAAAAAAAACCCTTCATTAACCCCCCCCGTTCCCCCAAACCCCTTTTTACCCGCCCCAAATTTCCACTTCAAAAAAAAGTCTTTTTAAAAAGTTTTTGAAAGCGACATTGCAGGGCCTGGGGAAAAAGTACAAAAACTTTCAAGGCCACACATTGTACGATTTAAAAAAACCCAAATTACTGGGAACGGTTTTTTAAGGGGCCCCGGTCGGGTTTTTCCCCGGAACCCAGGCGAGAGAGATACATGATAAAATTACTTGGAAAAGGGCCCCCGGGGGAAAAAGGTCCAGCCTCACACCCAAAAACATCCCCATGAAAGCAAAAGACTCGGCAGGAAATCAACATTCCCCCCTGAAAAGCAAGGGGCCAACGAGTACACTGAGAGACAACACAATAAGTTGTCCCGGGGGCCCCCACTGTTAACTACCTCCCAGCTTTCAAAAAGGGGGGAAATTTCCCAAAAGGGCCCCCGGATGTTTTTAAGAAGGGGAATGGACAGGCAATTTTTAAGTAGTACCTGACCAAACCCGGGTTTGTTTATTCGTACTTTAGCTTTGTGCGGCCCGCAGTAACAGCCTGGTTGATCAGACCCTGATTCCACCATGAGGCCTGGTCTCAGACCGAGCAGCGGGGGCGTTGACCCCCGAAACCCTCTTCAGGTAAACTTCAGGTAAAACCTGTCAGCCAGGTCTGCTGACAGGTTAATCAAAACTTATAAACCAGGGAACCCAGTTCGTTCTATTATAAGTTCAGTAAGTTCTGCAGCATATAAACTATCTAAAAGGTTAAACTTGTAAATGCCATGGCTGGGAGGTTGTCAGATGTGACATGGAAAGAAACATAATTGAATCCTCGCTCTTGAAACATGATAGGAATGCCTGTTTAGTGGAATCTATTATTGTACAGCCTTAAGCAACGGTGCTATTACCTGGAGTTTACCTGGAGAGAGTTCCGGGGGTCAACGCCCCCGCGGCCCGGTCTGTGACCAGGCCTCCTGGTGGATCAGAGCCTGATCAACCAGGCTGTTACTGCTGGCTGCACGCAAACCAACGTACGAGCCACAGCCCGGCTGGTCAGGAACCGACTTTAGGTGCTTGTCCAGTGCCAGCTTGAAGACTGCCAGGGGTCTGTTGGTAATCCCCCTTATGTATGCTGGGAGGCAGTTGAACAGTCTCGGGCCCCTGACACTTATTGTATGGTCTCTTAACATGCTAGTGACACCCCTGCTTTTCATTAGGGGGATGTTGCATCGTCTGCCAAGTCTTTTGCTTTCGTAGTGAGTGATTTTCGTGAGCAAGTTCGGTACTAGTCCCTCTAGGATTTTCAGGTGTATATAATCATGTATCTCTCCTGCCTGCGTTCCAGGGAATACAGGTTCAGGAACCTCAAGCGCTCCTAGTAATTGAGGTGTTTTATCTCCGTTATGCGCGCCGTGAAGGTTCTCTGTAATTTTCTAGGTCAGCAATTTCACCTGCCTTGAAAGGTGCTGTTAGTGTTCAGCAATATTCCAGCCTAGATAGAACAAGTGACTGAAGAGTGTCATCATGGGCTTGGCCTCCCTAGTTTTGAAGGTTCTCATTATCCATCCTGTCATTTTCTAGCAGATGCGATTGATACAATGTTTATGGTCCTTGAAGGTGAGATCCTCCGACATGATCATCCCAGGTCTTTGCGTTGGTGTTTCGCTCTATTTTGTGGCCAGAATTTGTTTTGTACTCTGATGAAGATTTAATTTCCTCGTGTTTACCATATCTGAGTAATTGAAATTTTTCATCGTTGAACTTCATATTTGTTTTTGCAGCCCCCCTGAAAGATTTGGTTGATGCCCGGGCCTGGAGCCTTCCCAGTGTCTGCATGGAAGACACTGTCATGCAGTTTCCCGGGTGTCATCTGCAAGGAAGACACGGTGCTGTGGCTGACATCCTTGTCTATGTCAGATATAAAGATGGGGAACAAGATGGGAGCGAGTACTGTGCCTTGTGGAACAGAGCTTTTCACTGTAGCTCCCCTCGGACTTTACTCTGTTGACTACTACTCTCTGTGTTCTGTTAGTTAGGAAATTATAGATCCATCGACCGACTTTTCCTGTTATTCCTTTAGCAGCATTTTGTGCGCTATTACCCAATGGTTTACACTTGTCGAAGGCTTTTGCAAAGTCTGTATATATTACATCTGCATTCTTTTTGTCTTCTAGTGCATCTAGGACCTTGTCGTAGTGATCCAATAGTTGAGACAGACAGGAGCGACCCGTTATAAACCCATGTTGCCCCGGGTTGTGTAACTGATGGGTTTCTAGAGGGGTGGTGATCTTGCTTCTTAGGACCTTTCAAAGTTTTTTTGAAATGGATTTTTGTGCATCGGTTGATTCTTTGCTGTTGTTTTCCCCCTTTGTGGATTTGGGGCTAGTCTGTTGTTTTTATAACTGTGGGACGAACCCCGTGTCCATGCCCCTCTCCATAAGGGTAAAGGCTCGTGATGGGGGGCTTTTTGCATTCGTGAACACGGAGTTCCTGAGTCGGGCCCCGGGGCAGGTGCATGGCATGTATTTATCGCCGTTCGAATATTGGTTTAGGATAAATCGATGGGCTTTTGTTTACCTTTCTGGGGCCTTCATAAAAATTCATTTTGATTTTCGACTCTCAGTTGGTTAGGGCTTGCTAAAAACTGATATATTGGATTTGAGTACTAATCTTTTCCCTTGCTGTCTTGTGTAGGCCCCATTTTGTTTAATAGGGGCCAATACGGGGACTTTGTTCTCGACTTTGTTTGGCTAGGAGAAAAAATATTTGGGGTTTCTTTCGATTCATTTTGGCTTCTATTTTCCGCGATTCCTACTTAAAATTCTTTAGCTTAATTTCGATGCTGCTATTTCTCTGGCCAGTGTCTCCCTATGCATTTCAGATATATTGACCTCTTTTGGGCCGCTCTATTATTCTTTTTCCGTCGCCTGTAAAGGGAGCGCCTGTCCTTTTTATTTCATTTACTCCTCCTTTTTTTGAGGAATAACGTTGGCAAATCGAGTGCCCCCAAATTTAATCTGTTTAGGAAAAGTTGGGGTCTGTGTTTTGTATTTTCCCAGCTTATATGGGTTGGGAAGGTTTATTGGCCCACTTTATGTTTTTTGTTATTGAATTTAAATTGGGGTGAAGCCCCTCGTGACTAATCCATTATGTGGGTCTGGCGCCCCGCGCATCATTTGAACCCCAATTTATTTTTGTGTCTGGTATATTTTTTTTGATTGGTGACGTTTCTTATAGATCATATTTTTGTGAAATGGGGTCTGTTATTCCCCAGTCTAGTAAGCCATTATTTGCGGGTTTTAAATGAATTTTGTGCAGAGATTTAAAGCTCGTGTGGTGTGATTTTTCATCAGGCTGCCCCCGGGTGTTTTACTGCAACAATATTATTTGCTTTTCCTCATTTTAGGTTCCTTAATTTAAAATCCCCCAGGAGCAGATGTTGAGGAGGGCGGGAAGATTTCCAGACAGTGGTCATTTTTACAGCTTTTCCCGGGGAATTGCGGGAATTTTGCATCCGGGGGTTTTTGGACCCCACAATGACTGGTTTTGGTTCTCGCTTTACTGTTTAAAATTCCACACACATTTGGGGCATTAAATTCTGTGAAACAATGATTGCAATGAAAGGGCAACCCCCCCCCTTTTGCCTGTTCATTCTGTCACTTCTGTATAGGTTGTAACCTGGGTCCATTTTTCGTTGTCCAATGACCCTTTTTATGGGGGTCTAGTAAAACCCGCGAACTTTGCCTTTGCCTCTGCAAGCAGTCCCGGATGAAAGGATTTTTTGTTTTTTGCTGGCTTTTTAGCCCCTTATTTTGCAAAAGAATGTCTGGGACTGGTGGTATTTTGGTAATGGGGGGGGATTTTTTTTCCGCATAATTTTGTATCTTTTGGGTTTTTGGAGTGGAGGCCATATGGGGTTCCACTCCAGGAATGACGGGTTTTGGTTACGTTTTCCCATTTCCTGCCATTTTTTTTCCCTTCGGGCACAAAAAAAAACCTTCCTCTTGAGGGGCTGTGGCTACCCGGTTTTCCCTGGCCTGGTGTTTTGTTTTTTTTTGCCCTTTGAGGGTTTAGCCTGGAAATTTTAAATATAGCACAGTCTTTCTGTACTGAAGAAGAACATTTCAGGGTGGAAAAGCTTACAGGGAAGGGAGTTTGCTTTTTCCCTGTTGTCTATGGGCAGGCATTTTTAGGGGGGCATATTTGCAACCCCCGTCTTTTTTTCCCCAAGTTTCCCCCATGTCTGCAGTACCAATCCCATAGTATGTGCAATTTGGGTTTCCGTTTGCCTTGGGTTTGTGCTGTATTCCCTTTTTGGGGCTGTTTCCTGTCTTTTTCCTATTTCCCTAGCACCAAAAATGGAGCTCCCCCCAGTTTTTTTGGTTAATATCCTCACATGTAGTGGAGCCCTCTTTTTTGCTTTTTCCTGTGGTATTTCTAGTTTGCCCAATATTGGTTTTATTTATCTTTGACTAAAATTGTTTCCCCACTACGGCTCCGTCCCCTATGATCATTTTTTGTATTCCTTTCCCTTTTAAAATTTCCCCGACTCCCTGGAAAAAATCCCCAGCTTCCCATTCTGTCTGGACGCCCCTCCGCTTCACCTTTTTCGCCCCAGGCAGCCCTCCAGTTTTCCCTTACTTTCCTAGGCAGCACACGCCCCCATTTATGCTACCGGGACATCACCCCCCGCCTTACGTTTCTGCTACAGGGCCCAGTATCAAGGGCAGTACCATTCGCCCAGATTTTTTCCCCCATCTGTTTAAAAGCTTCCAGGTTTTCTATGAAAGCAGCTTTGATTTTTTCCCTCTTTTTTTACCCTTTTTTTTTTTAGCCACAGATTTATTCTTTTGGGTCCCCAAAAAACTTCCCTTTTTTAATAGCTTGTAGCTGTTCTTGGATATTTGCACAAGGGGGGTGACACCAATTTCCACAAAAATGACAATTTATCCTGGGAAGCCCTTTGTTTGATTGAGTGCAGCTAAACAGAGCTTTATTTTTTGAATGGTTGATTTACTGTAATTCTACTACAACCTCTGAATACTTTTTAATAACCTCCTTAAAATGAAGTTTAGCTTTTGTATTTTATTTCTAACTGTATTGTATATTGGACAGTTTACCTTTGTACTTTCCCTGATTTATATTTATTGTTTGTGTTTGAAAAGGGGGCCCCTACAACCCGACCGTTTACGTCTGTTTATTGCCCAACGAACCCTTTTTGAAACCAGTAAAGGGGGGGGGGGGGGGGGGGACCAGTAAAGGGGTTTCGGACCAGTCGAGGGTTCAGAACCATCAGACCCTGACAGTGGGTCACTTTTTTAAAACATATTTGGCGGTGATTCGGGTAACCATAAAGGGATCTTTGGAAATTATCTCCCGAGTAATATTGATTTGATTGTAAAAAAGTAAAAATTGGTGTTGAAAAACCCGGTATGGCGGCAGCCCCTAAAATACGAATGGTAGACCCTCCCCCCTTGTTTATCAATGCTGTATTTTCTTTTCTATTTTTTTTTTGTCTCACCACAATAAATGCTTTTACACTTTAGTTGACTGGTGGAAATTTTGGAGGAAGGCCCCTTTTTTCTGTGTAAAAATTGTTTCGTTGTGTTTTTGCACCGCGGGAAAATACAGGTTTTAAAAAATTCACGAAGTTTGGTATTTCAAGAAAAAGAAACTAATGAAAGTCCTCCATCCACAAATCCCTTAAATACGGGTTAGTTGCTACTACAACGCTGTATCAGCTATTCACTGGTATCACTAGATTATTGGGGTTTTCACTAAAGGCCAGGGAATTTTTAAAACAGCTGACCTCGTGAAAGTTTTTGGCGCTTCGGGCACCTCCCTCTATGGTTATCACTTCATTAAAAATTTCCCCCCCTGTTTTAAAATGAACTTTAGCTTTATCATCTATATACGGGGGAGCCCTTGTATACCAACCATATGATACACAATGAATCGGGGAGACTTTTTTCCCCTTACAAAAAAATTCTATTTTATTATTTTGCACGGAACACGGGCCATGTTTCCCCTCGGCATAAACTCGTAGGGTGCACACTAATTTCTTTTTTGACTCAGTATAAAATGTTTTCCCCCCAAGTTTTGGTTCCAGGCGCTGGGGATGTATCGTTGGATTGATGGCACAAATTTAAAGTTTAGCACGTAAGAGCGCCCGGGTGAAAACAGGGGAAAACCCCGGAGCCAACGGGGAGCTGAAGCGGGCCTCATGAAATCAAAGGTTTAAATTCTTTTGCCCCCATCCTGCACATTTCACCTCCATAGAACTGAAAGAAATGGTGATTTTAGCCCAACGTTTCCATACCTATCCTGCCGTTTTCCCCACCCTGGAACGGCCCTCCCCTTTGGGTTTAAAAAATTTAATAAATAGTAGTAAGCCCATTTAGGTACTCTCCCCAAAATTTGTACTGATACCGGGAATCCCCTTTTGAAAACTTTCCCCACACTGCCTGGGGTACCCCGCAAGTGAGCAGTCTCGTGTTATCCCATGCTTAACAGAATTGGAATAGATAGAGGGGTACAAAAAAAATGGGGAATAGGGTATAATTTACTTAATAATATAAAGGGTTGAATAAAAAACATGCCCCTGATGGAAATTTATTTTAATAAACAATTGCCCTATAACTTATTACAGGGGGAAGGGTGATTTTTCAGTAACACGGACTTTATCATCTTAATTCACTGCCCCAGCTCCCCATTTTCGAAATGCGTGGTCCACAACACACGGGGCTGCCCCAGAGCTTCGTTCCCCGGCCCTGTCCCAACCCTCTCTTGCTCACGCCCCCTTTCTTACATGGTCCTAAAAACACCCCTTTTCCCCCCAAAGGTCTCCCCCGCCCTAATCACAACTGGAGAGAGTTGGGGGGGCAACGCCCCTGGCCCCGGATGTGCCCATCCTCATGGGGGAACAGGAAACCGATCAACCCCAGGCTTTTTTGTGGCCCGAAGTAACCCCAAAAACGAACTCCCCAACCCGGTGATCAGGTACGACTTTGGGGTCCCTGTCCAAGCCTGTTTAAAACAGCCAGGGGTTTTGGGGAAATCACTTTGATGCATGGGGGATGCATTAACGTTTGGGGCCCCCTGACCTTATTTTTTTTCCTTTTAACGTGCTAGTGACCCCCCTACTTTTTAGGGGGGGATGTTGATCGTCCCCGGGTCTTTTGCTTTCGTTTTGTGAGTGTTTTTCGTAGCATTTGGTCTAGTCCCTCTAGGATTTTCCGGTGTATAAAATCATGTATCTCTCCCGCCTGCTTTCCCCGGGTCGGGTTCGGGAACTTAAACGTTCCCAGTAATTGAGGGTTTTATCCCCGTTATTCGCCCGTAAAATTTCGTCATTTTCAGTCGCATTTCCCTCCCTTAAAGGGGTCTGTTATTGCAGAAAATACCCCAGCCTAGATAGAACGACGAACCTGAAAGTGCATCAGGGGGCTTGGCACCCCTAGTTTTAAAGGGTTCTCATTTCCATCCTGTATTTTTTAGCAGAGAAAATTGTACAATGTTATGGTCCTTGAATGGATCCTCTGACTTTGATCACCCCAGGTCTTTACGCTGTTTTTTCGCCTTTGGGTGGTTAGAATTTTTTTTTACTAGGATAAAATTTTAATTTCCCCAGTTTCCCATATGGGAGTATTAAAAATGGTATAAAATACCGACAGGTTGTTAGGAAAAGACACATATGCAAAGTTAGGATCTTTATTTCGAAACGTTTCGCCTACACATAGGCTTCTTCAGTCGATACAAAAATTGATAAAGCAGAAAATACTTAAAGACTCGTCTTAAAGTATTTTCTGCTTCTATAACTTTCTGTCTCGACTGAAAAAGCCTACTGTGTAGGCGAAAGTTTTCCGAAATAAAGATACCTAATGTTGCATTGTGTCTTCCCAAAACAAATATCAGTAATTAAATTTTCTCGCATTGAACTCTACTTTTCTGAATCCTTTTAAAGTTTTGGGTTTGATGTCCGCTGGCATTGGCGTCGAAAGGGGGGGCGGGGAAAAAGGGGGGGTTTGGGTCCGACCGGGGGTGTGGTTCAGGGAAAAGGGTTAAGTGATAGCAACATGGGTTTGCAGTTGTTAGGGATTTACAATCCAACAGTTTTTTGGGCTTTTTTGGTTAAGTGTTTTAATGTAATCAGAAAATTTTTGAAAAATTTTGGGTTATTTGGTATAAAGAATATCAAAATGCCAAGGAAAGGTTCATGAATAATCACTGAAAAACCACAAAAATAATTGATCCCTGCAATACAGGGGCAATATTTACAAATGAATAGAGTCTTCCCTTTCACCACCTAAACATTCTAAAAACCTCCCTGGCGTGCAGTTTTAAGGACAGAAAAAGCACTTGGGGTTACATTAATTAGTTTGAATATACTGTAATTCATTGTTTTGTATTGTACTGTCCACTAGTAAAATATCTCTTTCGTCACGTGACTTGTTTACGAAGATTAATTAGTTAGTCCTGGTATTTAAATTCCATTTTTTGTTTTTTAGTTTTGAAACTCATGTCCCCTCTACACTAAAACAAAAAGGAAAGGTGGTGAGGGACGGGATGGGTTTGGGGGAGAGGGGGCGGGGGCCTGGGTGGAGATGGGGCGGGAGCCCGGGTATTGACGGCACGGGTGCCTGGGTGGGAGGGGACGGGATGCCTGGGGGGAGAGGAGACGTGAGCCGGGTGGAGGGGAGGGGATCCGGGTGGAGAGGGGACGGGATGCCTGGGTGGGGAGGGGGGCGCGATGCCCGGGTGGAGAGGGGAAAGGATTCCCGGGTGGAAAGGGGGCGGGAACCCGGGTGGGAGGGGACGGGTGCCCTGGGTGGTGAGGGGACGGGGAAGCCCTTGGGTGGAGAGGGGCGAATGCCTGGGTTGGGGAAGGAACGGGGATATGGGGTGTAGGGGAAAAGGGATGCCGGGTGGGGGAGGACGGGGTTTCCCGGGGGGTGAAGGGCGGGGTTCCAGGGTGGAGAGGGACGGGATTCGGTGGTGGGGGGGGGATGCCCGGGTGGTGAGGGGGCGGGGGTGTTGGGTGGTGAGAGGGCGGATGCCGGGGGGAAAGGGCAGTTTCCGGGTGGGGGGGACGGGATGCCAGGGGGGGTAGGGGAGGGATGCCCCGGGTTGTGAGGGGACGGTATGCTGGGTGGTGAGGGGAGGGCCCCGGGTGGTGAGGGGACGGGGCCCGGGGGGTGAGGGGGGGATGCGAAAAGGGTTTTAGGGGGGTGGGATGCCCGGGTTGTGGGGGACGGGATGGAGGGTGGTGAGGGGAAAGGGACCTGGGCGGTGAGGGGTGGGTGCCTGTTGGAGAGGGGACGGGGTTCCAGGGTGTGAGGGGGCGGGATCCGGGCGGGAGTGGAGGGATGCCCGGGGTTTTGGGGGGGGCGGCTTTCCCGGGTTGTGAGGGGACGGGGAAAGCCCGGGGGGGTAGGGATGGGAGCCTGGGGTTTTGGGTAAGGGGGCCTGGGTGTGAGGGGACGGGATCCTGGGTGGTAAAGGACGGGGTGCCCGGGGTTTTAGGGGAAAGGGGGGCCTGGGGGGCGAGGGGGCGGATTCCCAAAGGGGGTGAGGGGAGGGGGCCTGGGGGTGGGGGGGGATGCCGGGGGGTGACGGGGCGGGATGCCTGGGTTGTGGGGTGGGATGCTGGGGGGTGGGGGGCGGATCCCCGGGTTTTTGAGGGGACGGGTTTCCCCGGGTGGTGAGGGGACCGGGTGTTGTGCCCAAAACCCAAAACCACACCACAAAATACCCCGCACTGAGTCAAGATCCCGAGGACCCACCCCACTACCCCGAACACCCAAAACACTCCTACCCCCCGCTCTTGAAGACCCGTAAAACCTTACCACTACCTACCCCCACTGTGTCAGACCCAGTAAAGACACCCACCACTACCCGCAGTAGGCAAGCCCCGTAAGACCCCCACCCCCACCACCCCGGGAGCTGTGTCAAAACCATAAGACAAAAACACTACCTACCCAGCGCTGATCAAAACCCCTTAAGACCACCCCCACTTTCCTGCAGCTGTGTCAAGACCCCGTAAGACCACACCACTCCTACCTGCAGCTGTTCAAGACCCAGTAAAAACCCACCACTTTCCCACCCTGCGCTGTGTCAAGACCCAAAAAGACCCACCCCCACCTACCCTCAGCTGTACAAACCAGTAAGCCACACCCTACCTACCCCGCGCTGGGGCAAGACCCCGTAAGACCAACCACTACCTAACCGCAGCTGCGTCAAGACCCGTAAAACCCCCCCCCTACCTCAGCTGTGTGAAGACCCGTTTAAACCACACCACAAACCCTGAGATGAGTCAAAACCAGCAAGACCACACCCCCTACCCACCCGCTTTTGTGTAAAAACCCCAGCAAGACCACACCAACCTACCCTGCAGCTGTGAAGACCCCCCCAAGCCCCCCCCCACTCCTACCCTGCAGCTGTTCAAGACCCAGCCCAAAACCAAAACCACTACCTACCCCGCAGCTTGTCAAACCCCCAAGACCACACCCCTACCTACCCCGCAGCTGTGCAAAACCCCGTAAGACCACACCAATACCCGCGTTGAGTCAAGACCCCAAGACCACTCACTACCTACCCCGCCTGTGTCAAGCCCGTAAGGACCACACCATTTCCACCCCGCGTGTGTAAGCCCCCCACCCCCCCCCCAACCCCCCCCCCCCCCCCACCCCCCCCAGTAAGACCACACCACTACCTACCCTGCAGCTGAGTCCCCGCCAGGGGACCACACCACTACCTCCCTGGTGGTAAGACCCAGAAGACCACCCCACTACCTACCCCCTGGCAAAAACCGAAACCACACCATACCCACCCGCAGGGGTCAAGACCCAGCAAAACCACACCCCTACCTACCCTCAACTGTGTCAAGCCATTAGACCACACCCTACCACCCCGCAGCTGGTCAGACCCCGAAACCCACCCCTACCACCCTGCACTGGTCAAGACCAGAAGACCAACATACCTACCCTTAGCTGTGTAAAAACCAGTAAGACCACACCACTACCTACCCTTCAGCTGGTAAGACCCAAAAGACCAACACTACCCACCCCACTGGTCCAACCGTAAACCCCACCCCAAAAAATACCCGCAGCTGGTCAAGACCCCCGTAAAAAACCACACCCTACCTACCCCCAGCGGTCAAGACCCAAGACCAACCACCTACCTGCAGCGTGTCAAGCCCTAAACCACACCTTATACCCTGCAGCGAGTCAAGACCCCAAAACCAACCACTAACTACCCTGCACTGTGTCAAACCCCGAAGCCACACAATACCTACCCGCAGCTGGTCAAGACCCGCAGACCACCCACTCACCCGCCTGTTCAAGACCAGAAAAACCACTCCCTACCTCCCCCGCAGCTGTGTCAAACCCAGAAGACCACCCACACCCACCCTGCGTGTGTCAAGACCCGCAAGACCCCCCCTACCCCCCCTGCCTTGTCAAGACCCGTAAGACCACACCCCAACCTACCCCGCCAGCTGTGTCAAGACCCAGAAGACCACCCATAACCCACCCTGCAGCTGTGTCAAACCGAAAACCACACCCCTCCTACCCCGAGCTGGTCAAGACCCAGAAAAACCCACACCCACCTACCCTGAGCTGTGTCAAGAAACCCCTAAAACCCCACCCCCTACCCACCCCAGCTGGTCAAGACCCCGAAGACCAACCACTACCCACCCTGAGCTTGGGCAAACCAGAAGCCAACACCAACCTTTCCCGCAACTGGTCAAGACCCAGAAGAACACACCACTCCCACCCTGCAGCGGTCAAACCCCCAAGACCACACCACTACCTACCCCGAAAATTGTCAGACCCAGAAGACCACACCCCTACCTACCCTAGTGTGTCAGACCCGAAGACCACACCCCTACCACCCTGAGCGTTCAAGCCCCCGTAAGACCACAACCACTACCTACCCCGCGCTTGGGGAAGACCCCCAAAAAAACCACACCACTACCCACCCCGCAGGGTGTGTGCCCGTAAAACCCCCTCCCCCGCGCGGAAAACCCCGGGCCCACCCCTATACCCGGGGCGCCCCAAAACCACCTACCTACCCTGCACTGTGTCAAGACCAGTAAGACCCACCATACCACCCTTTCAGCTGGTCAAGACCCAGCAAGACCACCCATACCACCCCGCACCCGTGTCAAAAACCAGTAAGACCACAACTACCACCCCGCAGCTGGTCAAAACCCAGAAGCCACACCACTACCTACCCTGCAAGGCAAGACCCCAGTTAAGACCCAAAACCACTACCTACCCCCGCACTGTGTCAGACCCCTAAGACCCCACCCCTACCACCCCGAGCGGGCAAGACCGGGACCACACCATACCTCCCTGAGCTGTGTCAAGACCCCGAAAGACCCACACTACCTACCCTGCAGCGGTCAAGACCCAGAAGCCAACCAACCTACCCCCTGGGTGTGTCAAGACCCAAAGACCCAACTACCTACCCTGCAGCTGTGTCAGACCCATTTGACCACACATACTCCTGCAGCTGGTCAAGACCCAGCAACCCCACCCCTAACTCCCTGCAGCTGTGTCAAACCCTTAAGCCCACCCATACCTACCCGCCCTTTTGTCAAGACCAGTAAAACCACACACTACCTACCCCGCAGCTGTTAAGACCCCGCAAGACCAACCACACCTCCCCGCACTGTGTCAAGACCGTAACCACCCACTACCTACCGCAGCGTGTCAAGACCCCGTAAAACCACACCCCTACCCCCCTGCAGCTGTGTCAAGACCCAGCAAAACCACACCACTACCTACCCGCACCTTTAAGAACCCGTAGACCCACCACTACCCAACCCCGCAGCTGGTCAAGACCCAGAAGGGGCCACCCCTATACCCCAACTGTTCAAACCCGAAGACCACACCACTACCCACCCTGCACCTTTTTCAAGAACCAGTAAGCCACACCACTCCTACCCGAGGGTGATCAAGACCCAGAAGACACACCACCCTACCCTAACTTGTAAAAGTAAAACCCAAACCACTCCCACCCCCAGCTGTGTCAAAGACCCGTAAGACCACACCACTACCTACCCTGAGCGGTCAAGACCAGGAAGACCACACCCCTCCTACCCTGAGCTGTGTCAAGACCCAGAAGACCACACCCCCCTACCCGCAGCGGTCAAGCCCCGAAACCCCAAACCCCTACCTACCCCCAAACTGTGTCAAACCGAAACCACCCAAACCTCCCCGCACTGTGTCACGACCCCATAGAACACACCACTACCTACCCTCAGCTGGTCAAGAACCAGCAAGACCCCCCCTAAATACCCGCAGCTGTGTCAAACCATAAGACCACCCAACCCACCCGCAGCTGTTTTCAAAGACCCAGTAAAAACCACACCACACCACCCCCAGCTGTGTCAAGACCCCCAAGACCCACCCCCACCCACCCCGCAGCTGTTCAAGACCCAGTAAAACCCGCCCCTCCTACCGAACTGTGTCAAACCCAGTAAAACCCCCACTACCTCCTTTCAGCTGTGTAAGCCCAAAGACCCCCCCCTACCTACCCTGCGCTGTGTCAAAACCCCGAAACCCCGCACTACCTACCCTGCCACTGGTTTAAGACCCCGCAAGACCCACCACTACTACCCTCACTGTGCAAGACCCAGAAGACCACCCATCCCCACCCCAGCTGTGTCAAGACCCGAAGACCACCCATACCTACCCTGCAGCTGGTCAAGACCCCGCAAGACCACCATACCACCCTGCAGCGTTCAGACCCACAAGACCCACCACTACCTACCTTTCAGCTGTGTCAAGACCGTAAACCCCCCATACCCACCCGGCTGTGTCAAGACCCGCAAGAAAACACCCTTTTCCCACCCTGCACTGTGTCAAGACCCCGAAGACCACACCCCAAACCTACCCTGCGCGTGTCAAGACCAAAGACCACACCACTCCCCCCCCGCAGCTGTGTCAAGAAAAACCAGAAGGGCCACACCATACTACCTGCAGCGGTCAAAACCCCGAAGACCAACACCCCCTCCCCGCAGTGTTCAAGACCCTTTTCCAACCCAAATATACCTCACTTTCAAACCCCTGCCAAAACCCATTTGCATTTCAAATAAACCCAAATAATTCCCCTGCAGGGCAAAAATAACCTTTCTCTTCTTTTATTCCCAAATTTAATTAAACAATTTTTCTTAATTATTTGCTAAAATTTTTCTATAAGGGGATTTTTTAAAATATTAATTATTTTTTATTATTTTTTCCCCCGTTAAATTCGAAAATTTTTAACCCCTATAAGTTTGAATTTTAAATTTAACTGAAAAAAAGTTTTTTTTAATTTATTGAAGGAGCGAAAAATTTGTCTGTTATCACTGTTAAGCTTTTTTTTTTTACAATTTTGTATTGTTAATTTTTTTCTATAAAGAAACCCTTTTATCTTTTAACAAATTAAAAAATTCCCAAAAAAATATATGTAAGCATAAAAAGGTTTTGTCACAGCTGAAAGGTTTTCCTTATAAATAAATTTTTTAATACAAATAAGAGGGGGTGGGGGGAAATGTAAAAGGGAAAATGGGGTTATGGGACTCATATTCACAGATGTTTTCTTTATACAAATTTTGTTTTTATATTTGGAATGTTTTTAAATTTTAAAATAATGCAAAATTATACTAATATTTTAAAAATTTTTTTTATGTCCCCATTTCTTAAAAAAAAGAAAAAATTTATGTTATGTCAAGGTTAAACAGAGGATGGGATGTCCATTATATAACTGAGGATTTAGTTCGTGTTTACATGGAGTGTTTTTTGTCCCGTGTTTAACTGAAGGTTTTATGTCCCCCTGTAAATAACTGGAGATGTTATGTTCAGTGTTATACATGGGAGATTGTATGTCCCGTTTATTACACGAGGGTGTGTATGCTCAGTGTTATTTCACTGAATGTTATGTTCAGTGATATACATGAGAGATGTTATGTTCGTGTTATACATGAGAGATTGTATGTCCCCGTGATATACCGGAGAGTTAGTCTCAGTTATAAAACACTAAGGTGTGTATGTTCATGTTTTAAAAACCGATAATTGAGTCGTTTTAAAAAAACCTAAGGGTGTTTAAAATTTCTAGTTTATACATAAAATGTATTTTTATTTAAACATAAAGTTATTTAGGAAAACTGAGGTTTTTGGTTATTCTCTTTATACCTAAATGTGTATGTTTATGAATAAAAACGAAGGTTTATGTTTCAGTTTAAAAACTAAAGGTATTTCATGTAATAAAAACCTGAAGAGTTAAAAGGGTTTATTATTTCACTGAAATTTAAGCCAAAATACATTAAAAAAATTTTTTAGAAAACCTGAGGTTTTTAATTTGGCGGTTTTGGCTAAGTACCTTAATGTTTTTTAATATTACAAGTTTAATGACCCTGGATTTATTCTTATTAAAACCCTAAATTTTCAAGGAAAACCTGGCTCTTAATTCCCCCTTTTCCCATACAAATATCCTTTTGCAGCTTTTAAACCACATTAAGGAAGAGTCTTAAAAGATTCTTAAAAATCAAATTAAGGTTTTTTTGTGAAAAGAAAAAAATTTTAAAATTAAAATGGTGGGGAAAAAGACTCTCATTCCAAAAACAAAAAATAACCAAAAAACAAAAAACTTTAAAAACAACTTAAAGAAAACCTGAATTTTAATCAGCATTATAAAAGAGGGAAATTTGTCTCATCCAACCCCCCATAAAGTTTCCCCCCTAAAATTCACCACACATTTCCCGATGACTTGAAAAAGACCTTTTTAATTCCAACCCCACATTACAGAGGATTCCTGAAACAGACCTTCCTAATCCAGCCTCCAACATTACAGGGATGATCCCTTTAAAAAGACCTTTTCTAATCCAGCCTCCCAAAATTACAGAGGATGACCTTGAAAAGCCTTTTTTAACCACCTCCAACTTAAGGGTGAACCTTTTAAAAAGACCTTCTCTAATCAGCCCAAAATTACAAGGTTTACCTTTAAAAAGACCCTTTTCTAAACCAGCCCCAACAAAAACAGAGGAAACCTTGAAACCAAACCCTTTCTAAACCCGCCTCCAAATTACAGAGGTGACCTTGAAACGACCTTCTTAATCCACCTCAACATTACAGAGGAGTCCCTTTAAACAGACCCTTTCCCTTTAAACCACCTCCCAAAATTCGAGGATGAACCTTGAAACAGGACTTCTCTAATCCCCCCTCCAAATTTCAGAGGGGAACCCCTTTAAAAAGACCCTTCCCCCTAATCCAGCCCCCCAACATTACAGAGGATGAACCTTGAAAGACCTTCTCTAAACCAGCCTCCAACTTAAAAAGGTGATCCTTTAAACAGACCTTCTCTAATCCAGCCCCCAACATTTTAAGGATGAAACTTGAACAACCTTCTCTAACCCCTCCAACATTACAGAGGGTAACCCTTTAAAAAAGACCTTCTCAAAACCCGCCTCCAAATTACAGAGGATGACCTTTTTTAAAAAAGACTTCTTAATCCGCCTCCAACATTACAGAGGGTGACCCCCGAAACAGACCTTCTCTATCCCGCCCCCAACATTACAGGATGAACCTTGAAACAGACCTTCTCTAACCAACCTTCAACATTACAAGGATACCTTGAAAAAACCCTTTTTAATCCAAACCTTCAAAAATTACAAGGTGATCCTTGAAACGACCTTTTTAATCAGCCTCCAACATTACAAGGATGATCCTTTTAAACAGACTTCTCTAACCAGCCTCCAACAACAAAGGTGAACTTTTAAACAGACCTTCTCTAATCAGCCTCCAACATTAAGAATGAACCCCGAAACAGACTTCCTAATCCGCCTCCAACCCTTACAAGGATGAACCTTGAAACAACCTTCTCTAATCCAGCCCCAACATTAAGAGGGTTTCCTTGAAACAACCTTTTAAACCCCTCCAAAATTACAAGGAGTCCTTGAAAAGACCTTCTCTAATCAGCCTCCACATTACGAGGATGTCCTGAAACAGACCTTCTCTAATCCACCTCCAACATTACCAAAGGTGAACCTGAAAAAGCCTTCTCTAATCCAGCCTCCAAAATTACAAGGATTCCCTTTAAACAGACTTCTCTAACCCCCCCTCCAACATTCCAAAGGGGATCCCCTTAAAAAAGCCTTCTCTAACCAGCCTCCAACATTCAAGGGTGAACCTTGAAACAACCCTTTTTAATCCAGCCTCCAAAATTACAAGGATGTCCTTGAAAAAAGACCCTTTTCTAATCCACCTCCAAAATTACAGAGGTATCCTTGAAAAAGACTTTTCTAATCCGCCTCCCAAAATTTCAAAGGTGAACCTTTAAACAACTTCTCTAATCCACTCCAACATTAAGAGGTGAACTTGAAAAAACCTTCTCTAAACCACCTCCAACATTACAGAGGTGACCTTTAAAAAGACTTTCCCAATCCAGCCCCAACATTACAGAGGGTGACCTTGAAACAGACCTTTTCTAATCCACCTCCAACATTACGAGGATGAAACCTTGAAACAGGCCTTCTCTAATCCAGCCTCCAACATTACAGAGGATGATCCTTGAAACAGACCTTCTCTAATCCAGCCTCCAACATTACAGAGGATGAACCTTGAAACAGACCTTCTCTAATCCAACCTTCAACATTACAGAGGATGATCCTTGAAACAGACCTTCTCTAATCCAGCCTCCAACATTACAGAGGATGAACCTTGAAACAGACCTTCTCTAATCCAGCCTCCAACATTACAGAGGATGATCCTTGAAACAGACCTTCTCTAATCCAACCTTCAACACAATTATTTGTCTAACCTATTTTTATGTTACCCAAGCAATTGCTTTTATATCCATTTACTCATGTGCATGTTAATTGTTCTACCATATTGTATTACTACTACAACTACAACTTACTATTCTATTACAACTACTACTACCACTAGTATTACACCTCACTCTGAGCCTATATATACCCTCTGTGTCTATGTACTGTTTGTAACGGCTTGACAAAGTTCCTGCAGAGCGAAACGTTGCCACAATAAAATGTCACATTAGTTGGACTTGTGTCCTTTTACTTTACATATTGTAGGTAATTCTACCAACATATATACAATCTGTGAACATTAATGTTGAATTAAACACATGTGAAACATCTGTCCAGAACAATGAAATATGACAAGGAAACCCGTCCAGAACAATGAAATATGACAGTGAAACCCGTCCAGAACAATGAAATATGAAAGGGAAACCCGTCGAGAACTATGAAATATGACAGGGAAACCCGTCTAGAACAATGAAATATGACAGGAAAATCCGTCGAAAACAATGAAATATGACAGGGAAACCCGTCGAGAACTATGAAATATGACAGGGAAACCCGTCTAGAACAATGAAATATGACAGGGAAACCCGTCTAGAACAATGAAATATGACAGGGAAACCCGTCTAGAACAATGAAATATGACAGGGAAACCCGTCTAGAACAATGAAATATGACAGGAAAATCCGTCGAAAACAATGAAATATGACAGGGAAATCCGTCGAAAACAGTGAAATATGACAGGGAAACCCGTCTAGAACAACAAAATATGACAGGGAAACCCGTCCAGAACAATGAAATATGACAGGGAAACCCGTCCTAAACGATGAAATGTGACAGGGAAACCCATCCAGAAGAATGATATATGACAGGGAAACCCGTCCAGAACAATGAAATATGACAGGAAACCCGTCCAGAACAATGAAATATGACAGGGAAATCCGTCCAGGACAATGAAATATGACAGGGAAACCCGTCCAGAACAATGAAATATGACAGGGAAACCCGTCAAGAACAATGAAATTTGACAGGGAAACCCACCCAGAAAAATGATATATGACAGGGAAACCATTCCAGAACAATGAAATTTGACAGGGAAACCCGTCCTAAACGACGAAATGTGAGAGGGAAACCCATCCAGAACAATGAAATTTGACAGGGAAACCCGTCCAGAAGAATGATATATGACAGGAATACCCGTCCAGAACATTGAAATATGACAGGGAAAGCCGTCCAGAACAACGAAATATGACAGGGAAACCCGTCCAGAACAATGAAATATTAGAAGGAAACCCGTCCAGAACAATGAAATAAGAGAGGGAACGCGTCCAAAACAATGAAATATGACAGAGAAACCCGTCGAGAATAATGAAATGAGACAGGGAAACCCGTCCATAACAATGAAATATAAAAGGGAACCCGTCCAGAACAATGAAGTATGAAAGGGAAACCCGTCCAAAACAATGAAATATTAGAAGGTAACCCGTCCAGAACAACGAATTATGACAGAGAAACCAGTCGAGAACAACGAAATATGAGAAAGAAACCCGTCCAGAACAATGAAATATGACAGGAAACCCCGTCCAGAACAATGAAATATGACAGGGAAACCCTTCATTAACAACGAAATATAAGAGGGAAACCAGTTCACAACAATGAAATATAACAGAGAAACCCGTTCCGAACAATGAAATATGAGAAGGAAACCCGTCCAGAACAATGAAATATGACAGGAAAACCCGTCCAGAAAAATGAAATGACAGGGAAACCCGTTAAGAACAATGAAATATGTTAAATAAACCCGTCCAGAACAATGAAATATGAAAGAGAAACCCGTCCAGAACAATGAAATATGAAAGAGAAACCCGTCTAGAACAATGAAATATGACAGAGAAACCAGTCCACAGCAATGAAATATGAGAAGGAAACCCGTCGAGAACAATGAAATTTGACAGGGAAACCCTTCCAGAAAAAGTAAATATGACAGGAAAACCCGTCCAGAACAATGAAATATGAGAAGGAAACCCGTCGAGAACAATGAAATTTGACAGGGAAACCCTTCCAGAAAAAGTAAATATGACAGGAAAACCCGTCCAGAACAGTGAAATATGAAAAGGAAACCCGTCCAGAACAAAGAAATGTGGGAAGGAAACCCATACAGAACAATGAAACATGACAAGAAAACCCGTCCAGAACAATGAAATGTGAAAGGGAAACGTGTCCAGAACAATGAAATATGACAGAGAAACCCGTCCAGAATAACGAAATGTGACAGGGAAACCCCTCCAGAACAATGAAATATGAGAAGGAAACCCGTCCAGAACAATGAAATATGAGAAGGAAACCCGTCCAGAACAATGAAATGTGACAGGGAACCCGTCAAGAACAATGAAATATGACAGGGAAACCCGTCCAGAACAATGAGATATGACAGGGAAACCCGTACAGAACAATGAAATATGAGAAGGAAACCCGTCCATAACAATGAAATACGACAGGGAAACCCGTCAAGAACAATGAAATATGACAGGGAAACCCGTCCAGAACAATGAGATATGACAGGGAACCCGTCCGGAACAATGAAATGTGACAGGAAAACCCGTCCAGAACAACGAAATATGACAGGGAAACCCGTCCAGAACAATGAAATATAACAGGGAAACCCGCCAAAAACAAAGAAATATGACAGTGAAACCCGAACAGTGCAATGAAATATGACAGGTAAACCCGTCCAGAACAATGAAATACGAGAACGAAACCCGTCCAGAACAATGAAATATGACAGGGAAACCCGTCCAGAACAATGAAATATGAGAACGAAACCCGTACATAACAATGAAATATGACAGGGAAACCCGTCCAGAACAATAAAATATGACAGGGAAACCTGTCCAGAACAATGAAATATGACTGGATAAACCCCGTCCAGACCAATGAAATTGACAGGAAACCCGTACCAGAACAATGAAATATGACAGTGAAAAACCCGTTCCAGAATAATGAAATATGAAGAATGAAACCCGTCCACAACAATGAATATGAAGAAAAAAAGGAAAACCCGTCCATAACTATGAAATATGACAGGGAAAACCCGTCCAGAACGAATGAAATTTGAACAGGGAAACCCGTCCAGAAACAATGAAATATGAAGAGAAAAACGTCCTAAACAATAAAAATGACAGGGAAAAACGTCTAGAACACTGAAATATGACAGTGACATCCGTACAGAAACAAGAAATATGACAGGTAAAACCGACACAACATGAAATATGACAGGAAACCTGTCCAGAACAAGGAAATATGAGAAGGGAAACCCGTCCACAACAATGAAAATGACAGGTAAAACCCGTCCAGAACAATGAAATATGAAGAAGGAAACCCGTCCAAAACAAGAAATATTAGAAGGAAACCCGTCCATGAACAATGAATATGAGATAAAACCCGTCCCAGAAACAATGTAAATGACAGGGAAACCCGTCAAGAACAATGAAATATGAACAGGGAAACCTGTCCAGACAATGAAATATTCTAAGAAACCCGTCCAGAATAAATGAAATACTATTTGAAACCCGTTCCAACAACAATGAAATAAGAAAAAGAAAAACCCGACAGAATCAATGAAATATACAGGGAAACCCGTCAGAACAATGAAATTAGAAAAGACAACCCGTCCAGTACAATGACATAAGACAGGAAACCCTCCAAACGATGAAATAATGACAGGAAACCGTCCAAAACAATGAAACATTAGAAGGAAACCCGTCCAGAACAGTGAATATGGACAGGAAACCCGCCCCAGACAGTGATATATGCCATGGAAACCCGTCCATAACAATGAAATATGAAGAAACCCCGACCAGATTAATGAAATATTACATGGAAAACCAGTCCAAACAATGAAATAAGACAGGGAAACCCGTCCAAGCAAAAAAATATGACATGGAAACCGTCCGAACAACAAAATATGACAGGAAACCGTTCAACCAATGAAACATGAGAGGGAAACCCGACCATAACAATGAAATATGAGAGGTAAACTGTCCCAGAACAATGACATATGACAGGAACCCGTCCAAACAAAGAAATATGAGAAGGAAACCCGTCCCGAACAATGAAATATTACAGGAACCCGTTTTAGAACAATGAAATATGACAGGAAACACGTCCCAGACAATGAAATATACAAGTGGAAACCTCCAGAAAAATGAAATATGACAGGAAACCCGACCAAAATACAATGAATATGACAGGAAAACCCGTTCAGAACAAAGAAATATGAGAGGGAAACACCCGTTCAAGAAACAATGAATATGAGAAGACATCCCGTCAGAACAATGAATTATGACAAGGAAACCCGTCCAGAACAATGAAATATGACAAGGACACCCGTCCAGAACTATGAAACCTGAGAGGGAAACTCGTCACGACAATGAAAATATGACAAAGAACCCTCCCGAACAAGGAAATATGAACAGGGAAACCCTCCAGAACAATGAAATATTACAGCGGAAACCCGTCCAGAACAATAAATATGAGAAGCAAACCCGTCCAGAACAATGAAAATTGAAATTGAAACCCGTTAAGAACAATGAATATGTAAAGAAACCCGAACAGAACAATGAATATGAGAAGGAAAACCCTCCAGAAAAATGAAATAGGACGTTGAAACCCGTCAAGGAACATGAAAGAGAAAAGAAATCCGTCCAAACAATGAAATCGAGTAGGGAAAACCGTCCAGAACAATGAAATACGACAAGGAAACCCGCCAAACAATGAAATATAACAAGGAAACCCTCCAGAAAAATGAAATGTGAACTAGGGAAACCCGTCCAGAACAACGAAATATGACAGGGAAACCCGTCCAGAACAATGAAATATGACAGGGAACAAGTCCAGAACAATGAAATATGAGAGGGAAACCTGTCCAGAACAATGAAATATGAGAGGGAAACCTGTCCAGAACAATGAAATATGAGAGGGAAACCCGCTCAAAACAATGAATTATGACAGTGAAACCCGTCCAGAACAATGAAATATGACAGGGAAACACGTCCAGAACAATGAAAAATATGACAGCGAAACCCGTCCCTAGAACAATGAAATATGCCAGGGAAACCCGTCCACAACAATGAAATATGAAATGAACCCGTCCAGAACAATTGAAATATAAAGAAACCTGTCCCAAACATGAAATATGAGAAGGACCCCCTCAGAACAAGAAATATGAAAAGGGAACCCGTCCCAGAACAAATGAAATGTGACAGGGAAACCCTCCAGAACATGAAATACGACAGGGAACCCTCAAGAACATGAAATATGACAGTGAAAAACCCCCCCCGTCCCAGAACAATGAAATATGAGAAACGTAAACCCGTACAGAAAAACAAAAAATTTGACATATGACAGGGAAACCCGTCCCAGAACAATAAAAAATACAGGGAAACCTGTCCAGAACAATGAAATATGACAGGTAAACCCGTCCAGAACAATGAAATATGACAGGGAAACCCGTCCAGAACAATGAAATATGACAGTGAAACCCGTCCAGAATAATGAAATATGAGAAGGAAACCCGTCCACAACAATGAAATATGAGAAGGAAACCCGTCCAGAACAATGAAATATGACAGGGAAACCCGTCCAGAACAATGAAATATGACAGGGAAACCCGTCCAGAACAATGAAATATGACAGAGAAAAACGTCCAGAACAATGAAATATGACAGGGAAAAACGTCCAGAACAATGAAATATGACAGTGAAATCCGTACAGAACAATGAAATATGACAGGTAAACCCGACCACAACAATGAAATATGACAGGGAAACCTGTCCAGAACAATGAAATATGAGAAGGAAACCCGTCCACAACAATGAAATATGACAGGTAAACCCGTCCAGAACAATGAAATATGAGAAGGAAACCCGTCCAAAACAATGAAATATGAGAAGGAAACCCGTCCAACAATGAAATATGATAATAAACCCGTCCGACCAAATGAAAAATGACAGGAAACCCCGTCAAGAACAATGAAATATGACAGGGAAACCTGTCCAGAACAATGAAATATTCTAAGGAAACCCGTCCAGAATAATGAAATATTATATTGAAACCCGTCAACAACAATGAAATAAGAAAAGAAACCCGACCAGAACAATGAAATATGACAGGGAAACCCGTCCAGAACAATGAATATAATAGATACCCGTCCAGTACAATGAAATATGACAGGGAAACCCGTCCAGAACGATGAAATATGACAGGGAAACCCGTCCAAAACAATGAAATATTAGAAGGAAACCCGTCCAGAACAGTGAAATATGACAGGGAAACCCGTCCAGAACAGTGAAATATGACAGGGAAACCCGTCCAGAACAATGAAATATGATAGGGAAACCCGTCCAGAATAATGAAATATGACATGGAAACCCGTCCAGAACAATGAAATATGACAGGGAAACCCGTCCAGAGCAATAAAATATGACAGGGAAACCCGTCCTAGAACAACAAAATATGACTGGAAACCCGTCAGAACATAAACAAGAGAGGGAAACCCGTCCAGAACAATGAAATATGAGAGGGAAACCTGTCCAGAACAATGAAATATGACAGGGAAACCCGTCCAAAACAAAGAAATATGAGAAGGAAACCCGTCCAGAACAATGAAATATTACAGGGAACCCGTTTAGAACAATGAAATATGACAGGGAAACACGTCCAGAACAATGAAATATGACAAGGAAACCCGTCCAGAACAATGAAATATGACAAGGAAACCCGTCCAAAACAATGAAATATGACAGGAAAACCCGTTCAGAACAATGAAATATGAGAGGGAAACCCGTCCAGAACAATGAAATATGAGAAGAAATCCCGTCCAGAACAATGAAATATGACAAGGAAACCCGTCCAGAACAATGAAATATGACAAGGAAACCCGTCCAGAACAATGAAACATGAGAGGGAAACTCGTCAAGAACAATGAAAATATGACAAAGAAACCCGTCCAGAACAATGAATATGACAGGGAAACCCGTCCAGAACAATGAAATATGACACGGAAACCCGTCCAGAATAATGAAATATGAGAAGCAAACCCGTCCAGAACAATGAAATATGACATTGAAACCCGTTAAGAACAATGAAATATGAAAAGAAACCCGACCAGAACAATGAAATATGAGAAGGAAACCCGTCCAGAAAAATGAAATATGACATTGAAACCCGTCAAGAACAATGAAATATGAAAAGAAACCGGGGGGGCCGTCCAGAACAATGAAATATGCGAGGGAAACCCGTCACAACAATGAAATATGACAGGGACACCCCGTCCAAAACCAATGAAAAATGAGAAGAAACCCGTCCAGACCAATGAAATATGACAGGGAAACCGTCCAGAAAAAAAAAAATTGAAAAAAATAAGACAGGAACCCCGTCCAGAAAAATGAAATATGATAAGGAAACATATTAAGAACAAAGAAATATGACAGGGAAATCCGCAAAGAAACAATGAAATATAAACAGGGAAACCCGTCCAGAACAATGAAATCTGACACGAAACCCCGACCAGAACAATGAAAATTATGGAGAAGGAAACCCGACCCAGAACAAATGAGCTATGAACGGGAAAACCGACCGAGAACAATGAAATAGACTGAGAACCCGTCAGAACAATGAAATATAGAGGAAAACCCGTCCAAAACAAGAAATATGAAAAGGAAAACCACGAACCAGAACAATGAAATATGAGAGGGAAACCCGTCCAGAACAATGAAATATGACAGGGAAACCCGTCCAGAAAAATGAAATATGACAGAGAAATCCGTCCAGAACAATGAAATATGACAGGGAAACCCGTCCAGAAAAATGAAATATGACAGGGAAACCCGTCCAGAAAAATGAAATATGACAGGGAAACCCGTCCAGAACAATGAAATATGACAGAGAACCCCGGTCAGAACAATGAAATATGAGAGGAAAACCCGTCCAGAACAATGAAATATGACATTGAAACCCGTCAAGAACAATGAAATATGAGAAGGAAACCCGTCCAGAACAATGAAATATGACAAAGAAACCCCTCCAGAACAATGAAATATGACAGGGAAAACCCGTCAGAACAATGAAATATGAGACGGAAAACCCGTCCAGAACAATGAAATATGAAAAGGAAACCCGTCCAGAACAATGAAATATTACAGGGAACCCGTTTAGAACAATGAAATATGACAGGGAAATCCGTTCAGAACTATGAAATATGAGAGGGAAACCCGTCCAGAGCAATGAAATATTACCAAGGAAACCCTCAGAACAATGAAATATGACAAGGAAACCCGTCCAAAACAATGAAATATGACAAGGAAACCCGTCCAGAACAATGAAATGTGACAGGGAAACCGGTCCAGAACAATGAAATATGAGAAGAAATCCCGTCCAGAACAATGAAATATGACAAGGAACCCGTCTCAGAACAATGAAATAGGAAAGGAACCCCGTCCAGAAACAATGAAATATGACAGTGAAACCCGTCCGGACAAAGAATATGACCACGAAAACACGTCGCAGAACAATGAAATATGAGAAGGAAACTCCGTCCAGAACAATGAAATTTGACATTAAACCCGTCAAGAACAATTGAAATATGAGAAGGAAACCCGTCCAGAACAATGAAATAATGACAAAGAAACCCTCCAGACAATGAAATTATGACAGGTAAACCCGCTCCAAACATGAAATATGACACGGAAACCCGTCCCAGAAAAATGAAATATGAAAATAAACTCCCGTCCAGAAAAATGAAATATGATGACATTGAAACCCGTCAAGAACAATGAAATATGAAAAGAAACCCAACAGAACACATGAAATATGACAGGGAAACCGTCCGGAACAATGAATATGAACAGGTAAAAATGTCCGAAAAAAAAATATGACAGAGAAATCCGTCCAGAACAATGAAAATGACAGGTAAACCCTCCAGAAGAATGAAATATGAGAAGGAACCCCGTCCAAACAATGAAAGATTAAGGGAAACACCGTTTAGGAACATGAAATATGAATGGGAAACCCTCACATATAAATGAAAATATGACAAGGAAATCCTTCTGAACAATGAAAAATAAGATGGAAACCCGTCCAGAACAATGAAATATGAGAAGGAAATCCGTCCAGAACAAAAAAATATGACAGGGGAACTCGTCCATAACAATGAAATATGACAAGGAAACCCGTCCAGAACAATGAAATATGAGAAGGAAACCCTTCCAGAACAATGAAATATGAGATTGAAACCCGTCAAGAACTATGAAATATGACAGGGAAACCCGTCTAGAGATATTAAATATGAAAGGGAAACCCGCCCAGAACAATGAAATATGAGAGGGAAACGCGTCCAGAACAATTAAATATGACAAGGAAACATGTCCAGAACAATAAAATATGACATTGAAACCCGTCCAGAACAATGAAATATGAGATGGAAACCCGTAAGGAACAATGAAATATGACAGGGAAACCCGTCCAGAACAATGAAATATCAAAGGGAAACCCGTCCAGAACAATGAAATATTACATGGAAACACGTCTAAAACAATGAAAAATGAGAAGGAAACCAGTTTAGAACAACGAAATATGAGAAAGAAACCGGTCCTGAACAATGAAAAATGAGATGGAAACCCGTCCAGAACAATGAAATATGAGAAGGAAATCCGTCCAGAACAAAGAAATATGACGGGGGAACTCGTTCTAAAAAGAAATATAAAGGGAAAAACCCG
>NW_026472928.1:0-11988 GCF_026875155.1 Cherax quadricarinatus | reverse complement strand
TTTATTTTTCCCTCTCCCCAATGTGATATCTTCTACCTTTATACACCCTCCCAAACTTGTCCATTAACCAACCTTTGCAACTTTCTTTGGAATCTCCCATAAGCACAGTATCATCAGCAAAAAGTAACTTTTCAACTCCCATTTTGTACTTAATTCCCCATAATTTAATCCCACCCTCCCCCCAACACCCTAGCATTTACCTCCTTCACAAACCCCATCTATAAATATATTAAACAACCATGGAGACATTAGACATCCCTGTCTAAAACCTACTTTTACCAGGAAGTAATCTCCCTCTCTCCTACACACCCTAACCTGAGCCTCACTATCCTCATAAAACTTTACAGCATTTAGTAACTTACTACCTATTCCATACACTTGCAACTTCTGCCACATTGTTCCCCTATCCACTCCATCATATGCCTTTTCTAAATCATAAATGCAATGGAAATTTCGCTACCTTTACTAATACTGTTCACATATATGCTTCAATGTAAACACTTGATCTACACATCTGCTACCCACTCTAAAGTCTCCTTGCTCATCTGCAATCTTACTCTCTGTCTTACCTTTAATTCTCTCAATAATAACCCTACCATACACTTTTCCCTGGTATACTTAGTAAACTTATTCCCCTGTAATATTTACAATCTCTTTGTGCCCCTTCCCTTTATATAAAGGAACTATACATGCTCTCTGCCAATCCCTAGGTACCTTCCACTCTTTCATACATTAAAGAAAAATGCCAACCACTCCAACACTGTATCCCCCCCTGCTTTTAACATCTCTGTCATGATCCTGTCAGTTCCAGCTGCTTTACCCCTTTTCATTCTACGTAATGCCTCGCGCACCTCCCCCACACTCACAACTCACTCCTCCTCACTCCTACAAGATGTTATTCCTCCTTGCCCTACACATGAAATCACAGCTTCCCTTTCTTCATCAACATTTAACAATGCTCAAAATATTCCCTTTAATAACTCTCCTCTTCTACTTTTAACTATCAAATCCATTCGTTCCCTAGGCTTCCTCAACCTATTAATCTCACTCCAAAACTTTCTCTTATTCTCAACAAAATTTGTTGATAGAATCTCACCCACTCTCTCATTTGCTCTCCTTTTACATTCTTTCACCACTCTCTTAACTTCTCCTCTCCATATGCTCCTCCTCTTTGCATTACTTCTACTTAGTAAAACTTCTCATATGCTAACTTTTTCTCTCTCTTACTACTATTTTTACATCATTCCACCAATCGCTCCTCTTCCCTCCCACACCCACTTTCCTGTAACCACAAAACTTCTGCGGGAGCACTCTAACATTACATTCTTAAACCTACCCATACATTTTCAACCCCATTGCCTAGACTCTCACTAGCCCATCTATCCTCCAACAGCTGTTTATATCTTACCCTAACTGCCTCCTCCTAAGCTTAAAAACCTTCACCTCTCTCTTACCCGTTTTAAATATTAAGAATGAAGTACATATACGTTCTGCACTGCAGTGGTTATACAGAAATTATATGCACCCCAAAAGCCCTGGCACACCTCACACATGTGATAGAACGTAACTATAAAGCTAATTTAGAGCATTTGCCATGAAAAATATAAACTACAGATACTAGATTTTCAATGGTAATAAATTATGTATATTTATTAACATTTTCCCTCTTACTCTTTCATGGATATCTTAATTTTTCAAAAATAATATGATTTTTTGGGGCCTGATGAGCTGTTGGAGCAGGGCCGTAGAGTCAGAAGCAATTCTTGGGTTACTGGAGTCGGAGTCGTTAAAATTTAATTAAAGGAGTTACAAGTGCCATAAATAAAGGAGTTGGAGTCGAAGGTTTTATGTGCCGATGCCACAGCCCTGTGTTGGAGTGTGAGCAGTGCAACATTCTGTGAAGGGATTTCAGGGAAAACAGTTAACTGGAGGTGAGAAGCACAGTGTCTACACTCCAACGAGGGATTTGAGATATTTGCTGTTTAGAGTGACTTCTCAACTGTCATATCTGTGTGAGTCTGTTAAGACAGTGATAGTATGAATGATGGTGAGTGTCTTTTGTTTTTAAGTCATCCTGCATTGGCGGGAGACGGCTAGTGTGTTAAAAAAATAAGAATTTATTTCTGAATGATACACTTTTAACACAAGTAAGCTATGAAAAGTAAAATTATAAGCACACAAGTGCACAAAGGGTTTAATCTATTGGAAAGATAATGTCACAAATACCGAACCCCAAGACTATCAGTATTAACTAGTTAAATGTTTTGAATGAAGTCCATCTTGCACACACACATTATATTGCAACCAGTTTGTAAAGATGAAAAACAAAGGGAAGGAAAAACCTTAAAATACCAATTTACAGAGATATGGGCCTAACCAAACAGGTGAATACAGAAAAAAAATTACCTGAAAGGCCTTAAGCCACTCCCGTTGATTGATGTAAGAGACTGTCAATGCACTCTGTTGCTTGAAAGTATTTTAGGTCAATCTCATCAATCAAACCAATAAAATAGAGGAAGTCTCCATAATCCACCATAGAAATTGGATCACATAAACCATCTCCTATTGCAAATCCTGTGTGACAAGATATAAATACTTTTATATTAAAACAATAAAGCTTTGTTAACCACCATTTTCTACACATCCAGCATAAAATATAAACATTAATGAGATTTAAGATCAGTGGATAATGTTTACTGAGCACTCTTATTTAAGGATCTCTTACTGTTCGATGGAGTTACTTAGCATTACCACCATCAAGAAACTTGCCTTGAGGGGACACTCCTCCCTCCCTCCCTCCTCCAAATAGGGAGCTTGCTTCCAATGACTTTGCTTAAATTCTGTAAAACACTTACACTGAAGACATGTTACCTAATATCCATCTGACTTATCTTAGTAATTTCAAACCATGCTGCCTTTATTGTTGTTTTGTTTTTCTCTGACACAGCACTTAACTGGTAATCTTGCAGATACTGGAGTCCCAAGTTAGCACTGCATATACCAGTACACTAGCTGGTCTTACCTTTCTGCACATCATTTGCATGCCTCTTTGTTCAAATTTCTCAAGGATATTCTTATATTTGTCTGCCTAGTGCAAGAACTTTTTTTTTTAGTGTGATGGTTACCCTTAGATAATTCCTTTTTTCTTTTTATCTCAGGATTCATTTTTAATAGCCACATATTAAACCATTTTCCCCTAGCATGTTGCAGTTTCCCTACATCCTTATTCTCTTCAGTAGTTTTGCAATATCTCCAAACACTAACTTGGAGTCTAATTTCCTTATGTAGACAAACAGAATGAGCTAAAAAACTGAATTGTGCGACTCTACTTGTTACTTCACTCCATCATGACACCATCTTCCTCACTGTAATACCACTCTCGGTTAAATATTCTCTTACCCATTACTCGGTCACTCCAGTAAATATTTTATACAAGAAAAAAATATTTAGTAAGTGAAAAACATTTTCCTGAAATAATAGAACAGTTACTTTGTCACATACCTTTCAGGTTATCTTCAATTCTGCTGCAGGATTCAACTTGTGGATGGTGTATGCCAAGGCTGGAACATACTTCCCTGAAAAGATAAAACTGCAAATTAGCTATAACATTTGAAATCTATTTTAAATTGTACCTTTACAGAAAATACTGTACTTTCTACAGACTTTTTTCCATTTTCTTCATACTTATAGCTGTGTTTTTACATTGTTCTTTTTGTCCTACTTTTCCCACTCATATTGAATGAGAAAAATCATAAATTTATTCAAATGTGCCTAATTGCAGACAATGGCAAGTTCCTGACAGGTGGTAAAAAGACAACTGCAGTGAAATCTTTTCCTTGTATGTTTCATCTAACGTGTGAGCTTTTCAAGTGTAGCACAGGAGTGCCCGCTTTAAGGCGATTCGCTAATACAGACATTTCAGGGTTACTATCCCCAAAAATTCATTTATATGGCTCCTGATTCACTATGTGTCTGTGCGCCACCTGTCCACCCTCAGTTTGTTTATATTCTCTGTGAGCTTTGCATTTCTCTTGATTGTGTCTTGAAACTTTCCAAAGTCTCAGGTGTTTTAAAGTTATTGCATATTTTTATACACATTCTTTTTTTGTTACAATCACATCTAAGAGTAGTTGTGATAAAAAGAGGAGTCATAAGGTTCTTGCTTAAAGGGCAAAGCTAGAAAATGATTAAACTCAGTGATCAAGGTTATTGACTATGGCTGAGACAGTACTACTGATAATTGTACTTTTGTGTACCTGTACCTAAATAACCCTTATAGGTTTAGAGCTTAGTTATGATTATAATAATAGCAATAATAATTTACCTAAATAAACTTACTGTGCTGGTGTGCAGGTACTTTTCAATCACCATTTGGCATCGCTACAAAGTAGTAGCAGCTTTGCCAGGCAAGTAAGTAGCTAAGTGTGTCTCACTAGTATTGAAGATGCAATAATATATAATAATAATAATATTAATAATAATTGCTCTGGGGTACTTTAAATGTCATATAATACATTATATCGATCTGACCGCATCTATTACATGTCCATCCAAAATGCTGTTTACAGAATTTGTGCACTCTGAGTCTCTCTGAATTCTGGCAATTTTTTATTCATATTACTTTCATACCGTTTTTTAGACCTAGCTCTATTGCACACTTAATATATGCTTAAGATAAATTTGAAGCTAGCAGAGGCTGGTTGCAAAGGTTTAGGGAAAGGAAGCCAATATATAACATCAAAGTGCAGGGTGAAGCAGCAATTGCCAACACTGTAGCTGCAGAAAATTATCCATATGAGCCAGCTGGGATAATCCAATATGGTGGATATACCAATAACAGATTTTTTTTGTGGATGAAACTGCATTATTTTGGAAGAAGGACTCTCTAAACATTTGTGTTAAAGACAGAAGTCAGTGCCTGGCTTCAAAGCTACCAAAAGACAAACAAAACTTTATATCTTCGTGATATAAAATATGTAGTTTTACATGTAATAAAATATTGTTAAGCACAAGCAATTAAGACAGGCTAGCACTCTTGCTAGGAGCTATACTCACCAATCACTATAAGCTAAATACAGATATATTTTAAGGTAAGTAATGAGTTGTACTGTATATGCATTATACCTTTTTTATTGTTTTTTAGGCCTAATTGTATTGTTCACATAATACACGCTAGTGTAAACATTTTTTTTTTGACACGCCTGCCGTCTCCCACCAAAGCAAGGTGACCCACAAAAGAAAGAACACTCTCACCATCATTCACATAAAGTGAAACATGTTATCAAAAATTTATATGCATTTCAAAGTGAAAATAAGGCGAGTCACTTTATAGCGATTTTTGCTTTATGGCAGTAGCCTGGAACCTAACTCACCATATAATCAGGATCCTCCTATATAGTGGAACTCCGGTATTCGTACACACTGAATATCGTACGTTTCAGATTATGGCCACTTTTTGGGCGAAATTTTGGTCCGGATTTCGTACCTCCATCGGAAATCGTACGTATCAGACGCGTCCCCGAGCTGCTCATATGTTCATGACTCGCTCTTGGGCACATTAAATGTCTTATTTTATGTTGATATAAACATTTCATTAACCATCTAAGATATTTTCTTCAAAATTATATAAGAAACACGTTACATAGCACACAAACATGTAATGTTTATATGCCATTGAGGGATGGGGTCGATGGAGAGTAAACATTACTTTTCTCTGTCCAGTGTTAGAGAAAACTGTCTGGCCCAGTCACCGCCCTTAATACACTTTACATAACACTTTTGTTTACAATTCTCGGCGTGAATTAGTCGTTATTTCTCCCTTTGTTTATGATGGCATCTAAAGGTAGTTGGTAGAAATTATTAAATTCAGTGAAAATGGTATGTCGATCGTAATATATGGCTGTGGGTTGCAGTGTATGTAGCCTGTAGGTATAGCCCAGGCGGATGTAGCCCGCCTGGGACTACAAATAATACCACTCGCCTCTCGCCCTACATTAAGACTACAATATTTTAAGGTAAGTAATGAATGTACTGCGTATGTATTTTACTTTTTTATTGTTTTAATGCCTAGTTCTATTACTAACTTCATGTAAGTTAGTGTAAACTTGACACCCCTACTCCCGTTGTGGAATCTATTGTGGCTTTGGGGAAGTCCATGGGGTTGTATGTGAGTGGCCAGATGTGGAAGAGTTGGTGGACAACCACAGGGAAGAGCTAACCACTGAAGAGCTGCAACACTATAGTTATTCTCTATAAAATTTATTTTTATTAATATTTTTGGGTGTCTGAAACAAATTAATTGGATTTACATTATTTAGGGAAATATTGCTTTGGCTTCTGTCCGTTTCGGATTTAGACCGACCTTCTGGAATGGATTAAGTACAAAATCCGGAGTTCCACTGTATGTACGTACTTGAAAAAGCAACAGTCAAGCCTGGCCCAGTGCCAGGCTGTGGGAGTAGAAAAGCTCTCAAACCCTTCAACAGTATTGGGTGAAACATTATACTGTACAATAAAGAACTTCATTGCCACTGTCTCTTTTACGTGCATAATTATCTATTTGTGACTACAGGAATAGAACTAAACTTGTGACAGCAAGTTTGGTATAGGTCAGCAAATTCCTTGTCACACACATTCCCAGTACCCACAATGGAACACACTGCAGTTTGAATAGGGAGCTTTACATTATAAAATAAAGATGCTTAACCCCTTTCAGGGTCTGTCCCGTAGATCTACGGCTTTAAGTGAGTGTCCAAATCGTAGATCACACCATGAGCTCAGCTCATCTGATAAACTGTGAGGGGTACATTTGGGCCCTAGATATGAGAGAATACTTTCTATGTGGTATGTGTGCACCAAAAACAGATCCTGCACACACTGTGTATAATGAGAGAAAAAAACTGAAATCATGATTTTTCGTTTAAAAAACAGCGACTTTGCCAGTGTTTTATCGTATGTTTTTTATAGTTGTTTTTGCGATTTCTTGGTCCTCATTGATAGAATGGAAGACATATTACAGAAATAGAGATGATTTTGATTGGTTTTAGCACTGGAATGCTTGAAACTGAGCTCAAAGTAGCGGGAAAAGTTAAATTTTTGCCGATATTCAAGAGTAAACAAACGACCTCACACATCTAATACACGTCAGCTGATGGGTCTAATATACATTCACAAATATGGTGATGATATTTATACAATTATTACGTATTGCATAACAGTAAAAACTTCTATTTTTTGGTTTTGAATAAAAAATTCATTATGTGGGAAAAAAAAATCAAATGGAATTTATTGTAAAGCCTCAAAATGTAACTAATGAACAGAGGAAATGTTAGTTTAGTTCCAGAATACCTACATTGTTTTTTCTGGAGCCTATTTTGAAATTGGAATATTTTGAACTTTGTGTTAAATTGGCCAAATTAACAATTTCCGATCACTTTATTTTTTAGTTTGAAACAGTTGATTTGGCGATTTCTTGTGCTCAATCGATAGAACAGAAGTAATACTAGTGAAATAGCTAAGAATTTGGTTGATTGGAATAATGTAATTTGGGCCCAAAATGGGAGTCAAAGTCGGCAAAATCGCCGACTCATAAATATCGCTGACACATCAAATTCGCGAGAGCATAATTTCGTCAATTTTCCACCAAATTTCATACTTTTTGTTTTATTACCTTCACAAAAAGATTCTCTACGATTTCATAAAAAAAATAACTAATTTTTTTTTTTTTAAAATTCTTGGACACTGGTGCGTGACTTCAGATTTTGGCCTTGGACCCTGAAAGGGTTTTAAAATGAACCTTTTATGGTAAACATTTTGCTGAAACATTCATGAAATCCTATCTTTCTTTCTTTCTTTCAACATACCGGCCGTTTATCCCCCGAGGCAGGGTGGCCCCAAAAAGGGAAAAACAAACTTTTTTCCTTTTACATTTAGTAATATATACTGGAGAAGAGGTTACTAGCCCCTTGCTCCCGGCATTTTAGTCGCCCTCTTACAACATGCATGGCTTACGGAGGAAGAATTCTGTTCCACTTCCCATGGAGGTAAGAGGAAATAAACAAGAACAAGAAAAAAAATAGAAGAAAAACCCAGATGGGTGTGTATATATGTTTGTACATGTATGTGTACTGTGGGCCTAAGTGTAAGTAGAAGTAGCAAGGGCATATCTGAAATCTTGCATGTTTATGAGACAGAAAAAGGGCACCAGCAATCTTACCATCATGTAAAACAATTACAGGCTTCCCTTTTTCACTCACTTGGCAGGATGGGAGTACCTCCCTGGGCGGTTGCTGTCTCCCCAAACCCACTACCTAGAAAATCCTATCATTCTTTCATTTCTAAAATTTAAGTCACTACGAAAACAAATTCTCAATATTTCTTCCAGAAACACAGTAGTGCAAGATAAAAATACAAGACTGAACCTAATAATATGAACTTTCCCCTTCAATCCTTCCTTGAACTTCACCTGCAAACTCATTTGTGGAATACTGTACTGACTGCCTTAACATCTTTATTGCCTAGCCTACCTATTTTCTTTGTAAAAAGTTTTTTTTTTTTTTAACAAGTCGGCCATCTCCCACCGAGGCTGGGGGACCCAAAAAGAAAGAAAATTTCCCCAAAAAGAAAATACTTTCATCATCATTCAAAAACTTTCACCTCACTCACACATAATCACTGTTTTTTTTAGAGGTTTTCCCCGAATTTCAACAGTTTAGAAGTACATACGTATAAAAATACACATATATCCTCCAAACTCAAACCCCTCCTTTAGAGTGCAGGCACTGTACTTCCCATTTTTCCCGGGGCTCAAGTCCGGTTATATAAAATTTAAACCCGGGTTTTCCCCCCTCACACTCCAACAGCTCGTCAGGTCCCAAAATTTCCATTTTTCTCCTTCCTTATCTAAACATCCGCACGCTTTTGGAGTCCAAACCCCCCGCCCCAACACCTCCTTTACCCCCCCTTTCCCCAACTTTTTGAGGGAGCCCCTACCCCCCCTTCCTTCCCCAACAGTTTATACACCTCCTGTCATTTATTTTGACCCCATTCTAAATGACCAAACCCCTTTGACAAATATTTTTATTATCCACACTTTCCCCAAATTTTTCCACACTCCGTTTTTGAAAATATTTACCCACACATTGCCCTTAGCGGGAAATTTTCCACTGCCTCCAACTCCCTCCTAGCTGCAGATTTAACCCAAAATTTCACACCCTTTAAAAGAGTGTTGGTCCCCACTATACTTTCATACTTTCCCCTTCTTTGCCTTTAGATAAATTTTTTGCCTCCACATATACCTCAAGCCCCACTCCCTTTTTCCTTCTTTAAATTTCTATGATTAACCTATCCTTCTAAACCCTCCATGCACGTCAACCCCCAGATATCTGAAAACATTCATTCTTCAAAATCCTCCCCCCCAATTTTGATACCCAAATTTTCTTTAAAAATATTTGAACTCTCATCCCCTTACCTTTTTTGTTGCTTTCAACTTTCTACCTTTACACCCTCCCAAATTCGTTACTAACCTTTGCAATTTTTTTTTAAAATCCCCAAAAAACACAGTATATCGCAAAAAAGAAAAATTTGGGGGTTCACTTCCCTTTTTGATTTAAATTTCCCCCATAATTTTCCCCCCCTCCCCCAAAACACCCTAGCATTTACTTCTTTTAAAAACCCCCTCTATAAATATATTAAACAACAAGGGACATTACAACCCCTCTAAGCCTCTTTTACTGGGAAATAGTTCCCTCTCTTCTAACACCCAAACCCTGACCCTCATATCCTCAAAAAAAAACCTTTACAGCTTTTTAGTAACTTACCACCTTTCCATTACTTGCAAATTGCCACATTGTTCCCTTCCATTTTTCCCTTTTCTAAACCCATAAGCAATAAAAACTTCCCTACCTTTATCAAAATACTGCCCATTATGCTTCAAGGGAAACACTGATCTACCATCCCCTACCACTCTAAAACCTCCTTGTAAACGAAATTCTACATTCTGTTTTACCCTAATTTTTCAATAATAACCCTAGTACATTTTTCCCTGGTTCTCAGAAAACTTTTTCCCTCTATAATTTTACAGTTTTTTTGTCCCTTTCCCTTTATATGAGGGGCTATCACGCTCTCTGCCCAAACCCTAGGTACCTCCCCCCTCTTTATACATTTTATTAACAAAAAAAACCAATCATTCCAAACTAATGTCCCCCCCTGTTTTAACATTTTGTCTGATCCCCTCGTTTCCCAGCTGCTTTACCCCCCCTTTTATTCTACGTAAGCCACGACCTCCCCCCACTCAATCCTGCTCATCTTCACTCCTAAAAAAAAGGTATCCCCCCTGGCCAGGATGAAAATTTCCCCCTCCCTTTTTCGTCGACATTTAAAATTCCTCAAAATATTCTGCCATCACCAAAACCTCCATCTCCCCATTATAATCCCCCCTCTGTTTTTAATGACAAATCCATTTGTTCCCTAGGCTTTTTTAACTTGTTTTAATGCTTCAAAATTTTTCTTAATTTTTATTAAAAAATTTTGACAGTACCTCTCCCCCTCTATCTCCACTCTCCTTTTGCCTCTTCACCACACTCTTCACTTTTCTTTTACTCCCATATATCTGCTTTTTATAAACTTCTGCTTTGTAAAATACCTTCCTAAGCACCTTTTTCTCTTTTACACCCCTTTACTTCATATTCCACCAATCATTTCCCCTTCCCCCCCTGCACCCACCCCCCTATAACCCAAACTTCTGCCCCACATTCTAAACTGCATTTTTAAAATATTTCCAACCCCTTCAACCCCCCCCTACTCATCCGAACCCGCCCCCTTTTGCCTAGGCTTATTTTCACCCAAAATTCCTCCTCCCCTTTGTTTATACACTTTTTCTCCCTCTTACTTGTTGTTGCCCTTTTCCCCTTTCCATCTCCCCCTTACTCTAAAATGTAAATTCAATGAAATTATCGATACATGTTGCCCCTCTGTAAAAGTGTACATCCTGGGGCCTCCCCCAAACCCTTTTTTCCCAATACTAATCTAACAAACTACTTTCATTACATGCTACATCATACCTTGTATATTTATTTATCCTCTTTTTCATAAAATATGTTACTTATTACCAAACCCTTTCAACACATAGCTCAATTTAAAAATCCCCATTTTCATTTACCCCTGGCACCCCCAAAATTTTCCCACTTTCCCTCCCCAACTTTTTTTCCCACTTTAGCATTAAAATCCCCAATCAATACTCTCACACTTGGGTTCAAAACTCCCCACCCAAATCCTCAACATTTCCCCAAAAACTCTCTCTTCCTCTATACTTTCTCTTCCCAGGTGCATTATGCTTACATAACCACTTCTCAATCCAACCTTTTTTTTATCCAAAATCCTGAAATTATACATTTGTAGTCCCCCTTTCCTGCATAACTTACCTTCAAAATTATTGCTACTCTTCTTTAGCTCTAAACCTATTAAAAACCCCTGACCCAATCCAATTTATTCCTTCCACTGAAAATCCCCCCCCCTCAGCTTTGTTTCACTTTAAAACCGGGCATCCAGCTTTTCTCATTCATAACTCCACAATCATCTCTTTTTTTTCATTCGCCAAAAATCCCTGCCATTCAGACTTCCCCCTTTTACAATTTTCTTCTTTTTATTCTTTTTTTTGTAATTATTACGGAAAAGGGGTTATAGCCATTGTTCCAGCATTTTAGTGACTTTTACAACACGATGGGGTTACGGAGGAAAGTTTTTTATTCCCTTCCCATGGATATAAAAGGGAAAAAAAATTAGAAAAAAGAAAACTAAAATAAAAACAAAGAAAATCAGATGAAAGTGTATAAAAAAAACGTGTAGTGTGACCCAAGTGTAAGTAGAAAAGCAAGACGTCCTTAATCTTGATATTTTTGAGACAGGGCAAAAAACCCAGCAATTTACCTATGTAAAAACAATTACAGGCTTTTTTTTTTAAACTCACCTGGGGAGAAAGGTAGTACCTCC
>NW_026472927.1:0-11188 GCF_026875155.1 Cherax quadricarinatus | reverse complement strand
ACAGATGGACCCGGGACACATGGACCGGAAAAAAGGAATAGGTTCAAAGGCAACTTGGGGAAAAAGTGGGGAAGGGAGAATATCTGAGGGGAAAAGTTTGACCCGGGACACTGGCCCGGGGGAAAAGGGGTCGGGTTCTGGAGATTGGGGAAAAGTGGGGAAGGGAGAAAAACGGGCCAAAAAGGGATCCGGGACACAGGGCCCGGGGAAAAAGGGGGGGGGAAGGGGAAGGGAAATCAAAAGGGACACAGATGACTCCTGGAAAACTTTGGACGGGGAAAGAAGAGATACTGGTTACAAAGGCAGACCTTGGAAAGTGGGGGAAGGGAGAATATTCTGAGGCGGACAGATTGGGACTCCTGGACACAGGGAACCTGGGAAAGAAGGAGATACTGGTTACAAAGGCAGACCTTGGGAAAGTGGGGAAAGGGGAGAATATCTGAGGGGGACACGTTTGACTCTGGACACATGGGACCTGGGAAAGAGGGAGATACTGGTTGCTGAGGCAGCCCTTTGGGGGAAAAGTGGGGAAGGAGAATATCGAGGGGACACAGATTGACCCCTGGACACATGGACTGGGAAAAAAAAAGGAGATACTGGTTCAAAGGCAGACCTGGGAAAGTGGGGAAGGAGAAATTATCTGAGGCGGACAGAGGACCTGGACAATGACCGGGAAAGAAGGATTACTGGTTACAAAGGCAGACCTTGGGAAAGGGGGGAAGGGAGATATCTGGGGACACAGATGACTCCTGGACACATGACCTGGTGAAAGAAGGAGATACTGGTTGCTGAGGCAGACCTTGGAAGTGGGGAAGGGAGGAATATCTGAGGCGACAGATGGACTCCTGGACACATGGACCTGGGAAGAAGGAGATACTGGTTACAAAGGCAGACTTGGGAAAGTGGGGAAGGGAGATATCTGAGGGACACAGATTGACTCCTGGGACACATGGACCTGGGAAAGAGGGAGATACTGTTGCTGAGGCAGACCTTGGGAAAGTGGGGAAGGGAGAATATCTGAGGCGGACAAGATGAATCATGGACACATGGACCTGGGAAAGAAGAAGTTATTGGTTGCTGAGGCAGACCTTGGAAAAGGGGGGAAGGGAGAATATCTGAGGCGGACAGATGGAACTCTGGTGACACATGGGACATGGGAAAGAAGGAGTTACTGGTTACAAAGGCAGACCTTGGGGGAAAGTGGGGAAGGGAGAATATTCTTGAGGGGACACAGATTGACTCCTGTACACATGGACCTGGGAAGAAGGAGATACAGGTTGCTGTGGCAGACCTGGGAAAGTGGGGAAGGGAAGAATATCTGAGGCGGACAGCATGGACCTCCTGGACACATGGACCTGGGAAACGAAGGAGATACTGTTTACAAGGCAGACCTTGGGAAGTGGGGGAGGGATGAGATATCTGAGGCGGACAGATGGACACATGGTCCTGGGAAAGAAAGAGATACTGGTTACAAAGGCAGTTCTTGGGAAAGTGTGGGGAAGGGAGAGAGAATATCTGAGGGGACACTGGATTGACTCTGGACACATGGACGGGATAAGAAGAGATACGGGTTAACAAAGGCTGAACCTTGGGAAAGTGGGGAAGGGAGAATATCTGAGGGGACACGATGACTCCCTGGACACATGGACTGGGAAAGAAGGAGATACTGGTTGCTGAAGCAGACCTTGGAAAGTGGGGAGGATAGGGAGAGGAGAAACATTCTGACGGGGACACAGATGGACTCCTGAACACATGGACCTGAGGAACCCATACAAAAACACAGTAAGTGGGGGGTGCACTTTAAAGGCGAAACCATGGCCTCCACGTGGCAAGGTTCTCCGCAACTCGAGATAACTCTGGGCTGACAGTGGTCGCAAATAATAATGACTAATTAGATTTTTCTAAAACTGACATGTAATTATTTAACATTTTGGGCAACTTTAAAAGAAAGTCTTTTTGGCTCCGACCCGTTTATATATTTATTAATAACATGCTTTTTTACTACCCATCTAAAACATTTTAAGATTTTTTTCTTTACATATAGAACGATTATTTAAACCATTATTTAAATGGATTCCGTTATTAAGCTTTGATGTTTGAAGACTGATTTTCTTTACTGTTAGGTGTTAATACATGACATACTTTACATTCACACTCGAGAGTTGTATTTAAAACAAACTGCAAGAGGAATGAACCTGACCTGATGAAGAAGTGAGAACACCAGAAGTATCGTACACACAATTAGCTACTGTAAACTTTGAGGAAGGTGTCTCGCCTATGAAGAGATCTTTGATCTCCTTTCGAATAAGATTTCCTTCTATTCATCAACACATTTCATAATAATCTTCCTGATCAATAAATTAACCACCAGCTCTCACAAACAGTTAACACAGAATAAACAAAAGCACTAATATATTTTTCTTATTTACCATGGCATTTAAATGAGGGTTAAAGGAATTGATCAAAGGAGCTTCAGAGTAACTCAAAGGGCAATGATAAACTTCTCTCAAAACAAACATGTAACAGACTTAAGCTGAACAATATACTCACAAATCACAATGCATTCTGTTCACACCGGCATATATGACGTGAATGCTACGGGATAACAGTGTCGACGGTTGAAAAGTTAAGGGGAGCATGTGATGAATTGTGATGAAACCGAATGATTGGTGAAAGTTTAGTTGTATGTGTATGGATGATGGACATTTTAGGTAAAGGGATGGTTGATAGTTGTTGTGATAGATGGTTGATGGTAATTGAAGTGATTTAATTCGTTAATTGTGAGTTGTGGTAGGTGTAGGTATCGTCGATGGAGATATGTTATCAGGCTTTGATAGTGTGAAAATACTGATGATTGATATTAAGATGTTATGAGTAAGTATGTAATATGTTGTGGTGTTGCATGTTTGTAGGAGATTTTAGTGAGGGATGGTTGATGCATTAGTTGAAATATAGCTGTGTTGATGGATATTAGGTGATGGAGAGTTTATAATTTGGTAGATGGAGAGTAATAAAATTGTTTTTGTTTATTTCCTTTCTGTCTACAATGTCCTGTTAGACCATTACAGGCGTCACATTAGGTGCTTTCTTTGTTTTTATTAATTTTGTCATTTTTCTGGTGTTCCTTTCCAGGTTTAGATTCCTTTCCCTGTAAGTCCCGTACTGTCTTAGAAAAAAAATACATGGTGAACACAGCTTGAGTAGATGGAGAGTAGACCTAAATTAACCACTATGACCTCATCCAGATATTTTTTCAGTTTACTATGCTGAAGGGAAGCAGCAAGAAATGTAAGATTTAAATGAAACATAATAACAAACACAACATATTTCTTGCATTCGATGTTTGCAAGAAATACGTGAGGTATCTATCTTCACTCAAGAAGCCTCTTCATTCTCCTCGGTTGTGTGTACTGTGTCCAGCACTTGGTGGCGGTGCCACACCTCTCCGTCTTTCTATGCCCCTTCTGTTTTTTTCTCCTACTTTGAAACTTCTTTGAATTCTTGGTGTGTGTGTGTGTGTGTGTGTGTGTGTGTGTGGTGTTGTGTGTGTGTGGTGTGTGTGTGTGTGTGTATGTCGTGTGTGTATTTGTTGTGTGAGAAAGTGAAAAAAAACCTGTGTGTGTGTGTGTGTGTGTGATGGAGTGTGTGTGTGTGTGTGTGTGTGTGTGTGTGGGTGTATGTGTCGTGCCAATTAGGTAAAATTGACGTTGATTGCAAGAAAGATCATTAAATTTAAGTCTCTCACTAAAAATTTCCCCATATCGTTTAATGATTTTGAAGAGGTTTGGGTATTCAGAGAGGACGACGTAAAACAGATGAGGAGGGTAATACATTACGTTGAGAGGAAGGGAGACGTTCGCCTTCGATCCTTGAATGATAAGTGGGAGTGGTCGTTAAAAGAACGTTTGAGTTTTAGCTGCTTGTCCACTTTATCAGGCATGTGTGAGCACGTAAGATCGGAGTCAGTTGGATGCAATTTTTTTTGTTTTGAAACTTTGTTGTGCAGTTGGAGAGAGTGAGCAACGTAACATTTATGAAGAGGATTAGGGATCCGGTTAGCATACTTGAGTCCTGTAGGTGAAAAGTACAGTGACTCCTATTCTAAAGGAATGGGTGAGGTTTGCTGGGGTTTGGCGGGCAACCTGAAGTGTAATGTCAGTATGTTTGTGCAGGACAGGGCGATTGAATGGATTGATTTATCTTTCTTGCTTTCACTTTACTTTGCGGGAGAGGACAGCCCGCGCTGTTTTGGAAAAAAAAAACTATTAGATATTCAGGAAACTGATCCGTATAAACAAGTAGAAAATCCTATATTCCATAAATTATATAAGATTTAGACAACTCATGCATATATAGGAAAAAGAAATTCATAGAGAGGCGGTGCTTTAATATTTTATTGGTATATTACAGGAGTTTATTTTAATCTCTGTTTTTAAAAGGTTTTAAAATATTTTTGTTAGCATTAAATATAAAACAGTTAAGATTAACTCAGGATAACACAACAAGTTATTTGTTAATTATTTCATTGGAGTTTTTTTTGGCTCTTTTTTCCCAGGATTTAAATCCACAAAACAGTTACTTACTGCTAGATGAACAAGGTTAATAGGCCGTACGGACCCAAGACAACTTCGTATAAAACCGATCCCAGAGTTGAACTCGTGTGCCTCAGTTGTGAGCACAGGTATTAACGTCGAGAAGTCAGTTGGCATTATAATATAAAATAAACAGGAAGATTTACGGGTGTAGAAGCAGTCGAGTCTCGTATTACCCAATTGTATGGTTATTTGGACTAAGCACTAAATATTACTCCGGATTATCTTTTTCTTACGGGATACTTATGTTATTGGTGTTAACATCGACAACCACAAAAAGATATATAAGCAAGTGCATTTGATTTTTTATGACTAAGTTTTTTTTGAAAAGAAAACCATTCTATAAAAGAAAATGAAATCTGTTGCCACACATGTAGGGTATTCTTATGAAAAAATTTGTCCCCAGGAATGATAGAGTAATTCAGACGGGGCCAGATAAGCCCTGAAGGGTAAAAAACCCCGAGAAAATTCAAAAAAAAAAGCAGGTTGGGGGGTGATTTTTCATCCAGATTGTTTGGTTCTCTCAAAAAAATGCAACCCAGAACAACCGATTAACAAGTTGTTAACCCAGGCCGAGGCACAGACAACCCAAATTCTAGCTTAAAGGGGTGAGGACTGATTCATCGTCTTCACTTCTTCTTTCCTCCCTTCTTTCTGTATTCGACTGAAAAAAACCTATGTGTAGGCAAAACGTTTGGGAAATAAGATGCCTAACGTTCCTATGGTCTTACCTACCAACCTGTGGGTTTTGTTTCCATTTTGATGTTATCTTGTCAGCACGAAACAGGGCCCTCTTGTACGAAAACCCCTTAGAAACCCCTTCAAGTGAGAACTGTTGGATCTGAGAGGGACCTGACTCTGAGGGGTGATTTCACTACTCTCCTGCCCCTCCCCTTCCGCAGTTTTTTAAGTTCCGCACTGTCGCTTGATCTCATTAGTTCCTGATTGGGGAAAAAACTTCTCCAGAGGCCGGGGGGATGACAACCCAAATTCTACGACTTAAAGGGTGTGGACTATTAATCGTTTTCCATCTCTATGTTCCTCCCCTACTTTCTGTTTTAAATGAAGAACCCTACTGTGTGGGCAAACGTTTGGGAAAATAAAGTTCCCTAACTGTTGCCTTTTGTCTTACCTAAAACCTTCGGTTTGTTACCATTTTGTGTTTAGTTGTGATTGTGTTGTCCATTCCCCGGGTATCGTTCAAAACGTTTTAATGTTTTGAAAGTGTTTTTCTGACGTTCTGTGTTTGATTTGTTTGTTGTCCATCTACTATGTTGACGTTCAGTGTTAGTGCGTGTCTTCATCAACCGCTGATGTTCAATTAGTTAGTTACTAGTTGTTTAAACCATAGTCGTAGACACTTGCCCTTTTTGGGTATGGTTGTAGTGTGTGTGTACGGTGTGTGTGTGTGTGTGTGGTGTCACGTGTGTGTGTACCTGTGGTGTAGTGTGTGTGTGTGTGTTGTTGTGTGTGTGTGTGACGTGTATGTGTTCGTGTGTGTGTACGGTGGGGTGTAGTGTGTTGCGTTTTGTTGTGTGTGTGGTGTGTGTGTGTGTGTGTGTTGGGTATGTGTGTGTCGTGGTGTTAGTTGTTTTGGGGACGTGGTGTTGGTGTTTTGGGGGTGTACGTGTGTGTGTAGTTGTGTGTGTACGTGTGGTGTGTGTGTGTGTGTGTGTGTGTGTGTGTGGTGTAGTGTGTGTTTGTGTTGTGTTTGTACGTGTTTTGGTGTGTGTGTGTGTTTGTGTGTGTGGGGTGTGTGTGTGTGTGTTTTCGTGTGTTGTGTACGTGTGTGTGTGTCGTGTGTGGGTGTGTGTTTTTTGTGTGTGTGTGTACGTGTGGTGTTGTGTGTGTGTGTACGTGTGTGTTGTGTGGTACGTACGTGTGTGTGTGTGTGTGTGTGTGTGGTGTGTGGTTTTTGTGTGTGGTGTGGGGTGTGTGTGTTGGGTGTGTGGTGTGTGGGTGTGTGTGTGTGTGGGTGTGTGTAGTGGGGTGTGTGTGTGTGTGTGAAAGTGTGTGTGGTGTGTGTGTGTGTGTGTGTGTGTGTTTGTGTGTGTGAGTGGTTTTGGGGTGTGTGTTTTGTGTGTGTGTGTGGTTGGGAGTGTACTCACCTAGTTTTACTAAATTTTTAGGTTGCGGGGGGGCGGCCCCAGCTCCTGGCCCCCCTCTTTACTGTCGCTACTAGGTCATCTTCATGTCGTATAGGTCACTTCCCGAACCCTTAGTTTATCATTTTTTTTTTTTTATTATCAACCGGCCCATTCCCCCCAAGGCAGGGGGCCCGAAAAGAAAAACTTTCCCCTCACACTCATCAAATGTTTGCCAGAAGGGGGCTTTACACTACAGTTTTTAAACTGCAAAATTAAAAACCCCTCCTTCAGGTGAGGCACTGAATTCCCTCTCCAGGAACCCAAATCCCGGGCCCGCCGTTTCCCTGAAACCCTTCAAATGTTACTTGCTCACCTAACAGCACGTCAAGTATTAAAAACCTTTGTCTCCTTCATCCTATAAAAACGCTCAGCATGCCTGCTGGAAGTCCCAAGCCCTCGCCACAAAACCCCCTTTTTCCCCCTCCCCCCAACCCTTCCCAGGGGCCCACCCCTACCCCGCCTTCCTTCCCCAAACTGATACATCTTGAAGTCTTTGTTTCGCTCCATTCTCTCTACATGTCCGAACCACCCAAAACCCCTTTTCAGCCCTCTGGACAACATTTTTTTAATCCCGCACCTCCTCCCCAAATTTCCCAAAAAAGAATTCTCTGCATTTATTCACACCACACAAATTTCCCCCGACATGAAACTCCCTGCCTCCACCCTCCCCCCTGCAACATTCATCACCACGTTAAACCCCCTAAAAGAGCGTTGGTAAAACTTCTCTCTTTTCTTCCCCCCTTTTCCCCCAAGGGCAAAATTCTTTGTTCCCAAATTTTCCCAAGTGCCCACTCACTCTTTTTCCCTCTCAATTTTTGATTCACCTCATCTTCATAGAAACCCACCCTGACATCCATCCCAAATATCTGAATCGTTCACCTCCTCCATACTTTTCCCCCCCAATCTGATATTTAATCTTTTATCACCTAATCTTTTTGTTTTCCCATAACTTACTTTTCCCGATTACCTTTAATTTTCTTCTTTTGCACCCCTACCAAATTATCCCCAAATTTTGCAACTCTTTCAGAATCTCCAAGGCCGTGTTCAGCAAAAAGGCGCTGTGACATCCCCTTTGTGTTGATTCTTTATCTTTTAACTCCACGCCTCTTGCCAAGACCCTCGCATTTACTTCTCTTACAACCCCATCTATAAATATATTAAACAACCACGGTGACATCACACATCCTTGTCTAAGGCCTACTTTTACTGGGAAAAAATTCCCCTCTTTCCTACATACTCTAACTTGAGCCTCACTATCCTCGTAAAAACTCTTCACTGCTTTATCATACCTCTGCTTAAAGCTATGTATGGATCCTGCCTCCACTACATCGCTTCCCAAACTATTCCACTTACTGACTACTCTGTGGCTGAAGAAATACTTCCTAGCATCCCTGTGATTCATCTGTGTCTTCAACTTCCAACTGTGTCCCCTTGTTACTGTGTCCAATCTCTGGAACATCCTGTCTTTGTCCACCTTGTCAATTCCTCTCAGTATTTTGTATGTCGTTATCATGTCCCCCTATCTCTCCTGTCCTCCAGTGTCCTCAGATTGATTTCCCTTAACCTCTCCTCGTAGGACATACCTCTTAGCTCTGGGACTAGTCTTGTTGCAAACCTTTGCACTTTCTCTAGTTTCTTTATGTGCTTGGCTAGGTGTGGGTTCCAAACTGGTGCCGCATACTCCAATATGGGCCTAACGTACACGGTGTACAGGGTCCTGAACGATTCCTTATTAAGATGTCGGAATGCTGTTCTGAGGTTTGCTAGGCGCCCATATGCTGCAGCAGTTATCTGATTGATGTGCGCTTCAGGAGATGTGACTGGTGTTATACTCACCCCAAGATCTTTTTCCTTGAGTGAGGTTTGTAGTCTCGGGCCCCCTAGACTGTACTCCGTCTGCGGTCTTCTTTGCCCTTCCCCAATCTTCATGACTTTGCCCTTGGTGGGACTGAACTCCAGGAGCCAATTGCTGGACCAGGTCTGCAGCCTGTCCAGATCCCTTTGTAGTTCTGCCTGGTCTTCGATCGAGTGAATTCTTCTCATCAACTTCACGTCATCTGCAAACAGGGACACCTCAGAGTCTATTCCTTCCGTCATGTCGTTCACAAATACCAGAAACAGCACTGGTCCTAGGACTGACCCCTGTGGGACCCCGCTGGTCACAGGTGCCCACTCTGACACCTCGCCACGTACCATGACTCGCTGCTGTCTTCCTGACATTGTAGTGCCTTCCCTGTTTTCCCTGCTTGGTCCTCCAGTTTTTGCACCAATCTCTTGTGTGGAACTGTGTCAAACGCCTTCTTGCAGTCCAAGAATATGCAGTCCACCCACCCCTCTCTCTCTTGTCTTACTGCTGTCACCATGTCATAGAACTCCAGTAGATTTGTGACACAGGATTTCCCGTCCCTGAAACCATGTTGGCTGCTGTTGATGAGATCATTCCTTTCTGTGTGTGTGTGTGTGTGTGTGTGTGTACGTGTGTGTGTGTGTGTGTGTGTGTGTGTGTACGTGTGTGTGTGTGTGTGTGGTGTGTGTGTGTGTGTGTGTGTGTGTGTGTACGTGTGTGTGTACGTGTGTGTGTACGTGTGTGTGTACGTGTGTGTGTACGTGTGTGTGTGTACGTGTGTGTGTACGTGTGTGTGTACGTGTGTGTGTGTGTGTGTGTGTGTGTGTGTGTGTGTGTGTGTGTGTGTGTGTGTGTGTGTGTGTGTGTGTAAAATTATTATTTTCAGACCAGTCATTTAGATTGACGATTTTATTAGGCGCCTCAGACCCAGCCACTGGGAGGCAGTCTATAAAGATTATAAACTAGCAATAATAAGTAAAACAAAAAAGTCAATAATATTTACCAGTTAGTTATAAGTTCGTTACTGAGAAAAAGTGATATTACATTTAGAATCAGCGTTTCAAGCACTTTTAGTGACATTGGGTAAACCTCTACTATGAAAATGAAGAAATTTATGTAAATAACTCTACGGATATTACACCCCGGGTCTGACTATCTTCCATCAACACAGAGCACAATGCTTCCAATGATGTGTTTATCACTGTTGGTAATTGCCACTGTCGGCACGGCTGAGAGCACTGTGCTACCACTGATGTGTTTACCAATGTTTGTTATTGTCACTGCTTGCACCATTGAGAGAGAGCACTGTGCTACCACCGCTGTTTTTACTCTTGCTGCTCTTCCCCTTCTTCCACTGCTGTTATTTACACTTCAAACATCTACGGGTGATGGTTTATCCAGAAAAAGTACTCATTCCCCTATCCATAAATAATTGACCAATAGCAGTGCTACCACAACTCTCTCTCTCTCTCTCTCTCTCTCTCTCTCTATATATATATATATAATATTATATATAAATATATATATATATATATATATATATATATATATATATATATATATATATATATATATATATATCCTATGATACTGGTTTTCCAAACTTATGCACTAAAATAATCTTGATTACGTGTCACAAGACCAAGGTTTTAATTCTCAGGTCTCAGGTTTCAAGACCCAGGTCCTAGAATTTAGGTCTAAAAAGCCATGTCACAGTTCATTGGTCTTAGGCCTCAGTGTTACCAAATGCAAGAAGTAAACAAAACTTTTAGTGTTTGTGAACGTGAGCTCAGCGTTGTCCTCGACGTCGTCATAAATCCCACTGTCCATAATGTTGAAGGAAGGAAGCAGGTGCAGAAAAAGATTTTACTGTGAAAACGTTTGCCTCTTTGGAGGTTAGGTATTTATCAAAGCAATGCAAAGGATGGAGGTCCAGATCACTGAAAACTTCCATGGCTTTAACCCACGTTTGGCAAACTCGGAAAGTTAACCTTTACGGTTATTCACATGTATCAGTCACCTGCCTCACTTACGGCTTTGTCTCCAAGTGAGAGATTGTTTATGTAAAGCTTTCTTCCTCCCACAATGCCCTTGTGCGGTAAAGCATTTTATATTTATGCCCAAAGTACGATTAACTAGGGAAAAATGAAATTGGAAAGGAAGAGGAACAAATGGATATAGTATTTACATTAAACAAAGTGGTCAACAAAAGTCGCAATATCGTGGCTGTAATAATTCACAATTAATCCAAATCACTGGAGAGAGAAATGTAGATAACGTCTCTTTCTGCAATGAGCAATTATCTCTGCGCTGAAAAATATTATTTATTTCGTAGTGACGTGCCCAAGGGGAGCTCCCTCCCCAAGCAGATTGCCCCATTTAAACCTGATCCCACTGCCGGAGTTGATTATGTTTTAATATATAGTGATATTGTGGAACCGCAAATATACGGCAGTCAGTTAGTCAATATTCTGGATGCCTTCGCCTTTCAGGAGAGTTATTCAAAAGGCGCTCATCCCATGATGTACAAACCTCTATGCGTAACTAAATTAGTAAATAGCCCTCAAAAGCAGTCAGTTTGGTCATAATCTGTCTTTTTTAAA
>NW_026472926.1:0-10050 GCF_026875155.1 Cherax quadricarinatus | reverse complement strand
GTCACATTACCCTTCAAAAAAGGGTATGAAAAACTTCAAATTGTTAAAAAAAATTTTTTTTGTGAATATTTTTGTCTGGAACGGATTAATTGTATTTCCATTAATTCTTATGGGAAATATTAATTCGGCTTTCGGCCATTTCGGTTATTGGCCGACCTTCTGGAACGGATTAGGGCCCGATAACCGAGGGCCCAAACTGTATTTCTATTGCATTTGTAGTGTTAAGCATTAATATATCAGGACAGTGAACTACAATTACATATGCACTTTATTTTTGTCAGCTCTGTTGGTATGCAAAAAGTTGTTTGGCTTTTTGGGGGTTCTTAAGAACGTAACCCTATTTTTCCCGTAAGTTCTTCAGTTTATCTAACATGGTTTTACCTAACACGGTGTTTTCAGGAACGTAACTACCATGTTAAATGACGGCCTACTGTAACAGTGTTTGTTCATTTACTTTTTATTTTTGTTTGTTTGCCTAATTATTTACTTTTTATTTACTTCTGTTCATGTAAAATCCAGCCATTAATGTTATCAAGGTATGAATGTTGTCAACTATTATTTCCCTTACACTTTGTGTTATTATGGTACAGTATATCTATTTCTTCACTGTGTATCAGGATAAGCAACACAGCATTTTTCAATACAAATGTTAAAACTTGTTATGGTTTAATAGTGTTATGCTTGATTTTTCTTCCATTCTGCAATGTGGCACATTTATAATACCTTATAACTTTTTCCACAGTTAAATCCCTTCTCATTGACACAGATGACCTGGTTTATTTTCAGTATCGTAAGCCTGTGAGTGCAAACAGTGAAGATGCTGGTGTGGTGCCACAGCGTAATGTGCCCATGAATGCTAGGGACTATGTGGAAAGCTTACACCAAAATAACAAAGCAACTCTGCTCTACGGCAAGAACAATGTTCATGTACAACCTGTAAGTTACCTGCAGTGTTACATTTCAGTAAAGGTCCGACAAGGAAATAGGATAGCATATAAATCAGCAAGCGTGCGTGAGCGTGTTAAATAGGAGTGAATGGAGATGAATGGTTTTTGGGACTTGACGATCTGTTGGAGTGTGGGCAGGGCAATATTTTGTGAAGGGATTCAGGGAAACAGGTTAGCTGGACTTGAGTCCTGGAAATGAGAAGTACAATGCCTACACTTCAAAGGAGGGGTTTGGGATATTGGCAGTTTGGAGGGACATCTAAACTGTTGTATTTGAGTGCCTCTGCAAGGGCAGTGATGATGTATGATTGATGGTGAAAGTGTTGAATGATGAAAGTTTTTTCTTTCTTTTGGGTCACCCTGCCTCGGTGGGAAACTGCTGATATGTTAAAAAAATCAGATTAATAAATTGTTTGTAATCAAGATGCTTAAGAGCGCCTATCATCCAATCTAGGAAACTCATTTTTTTTTGTTAACCAGTGAAAGTGAGCAGAGACTAAGTGCAAACAATTATAAGTTTCACTTACACATTTTAAGAGTCATTACACTGGAAAAATGCTGCATCAGCCATGTTTTTTAGTGTGTGTATTGTTATTTCTCAATCAAATAAGTGAATAATTAAATTGGTGCCATTAGGTTTATCATCTCTCTTGTTCAGAAAAAGCTTTCTCTTTTGTGTGTGTTTGTGTGTATGAGCACTGTCAGTAGTAGCAGTGTGGTTGCAGATTTTGGTGGCTTATAAATTGCTGTATCTCCAACATTATTTAATGTGCACCGTATGAAGCGAGAGTTTCATACGGTGAGTGTCAGGGTTTGATTCCCGGCAAAGGGGTGGAAACATTGGGGGTGTTTCCTTACACCGGTTGTCCATGTTCACCTGGGTGTTAGTCGACTGGTGTGGGTTGCATCCTGGGACAAAACTGACCTAATTTGCGACTTTTTGTATAGTAGAATGTCATTGATGTCAGCTAGGCCTGTATACCATGTACATGTATTTGTAGTAAATAAAGATATTAATTATTATTATTAATATATTAGTCTGATGCTGTGAATGCACAGTAGGCATAATATTATAAAGGATAAACTATAAATAATATCAGGGGTATTTACACTTGTATGTCCAGCTACTAGTGTATTGTGGTGGGGTTGTAAGTGTAGTGGAGCTCAGTGCATATTGCAAAAAATTATTCAAAAGATCATCCACATCTTGGAGGCTTGCAGGAACATCCCCATCCCCAGATTCCTCCACATCTGGAAGCCTGTAGTGGCATCTCCAGAATCCTTCATATCCTGGTGCCCTATATGGCATCCCTAGAATCCTTCATATCCTGGGGACCTGGAGTAGCATCCCCAGAATCCTTCAAGATCCTGCAGGCCAACAAGATCTTGAGAATTCTGAAGGTCTACAAGATCATCCCTAGGATTATAACATCTTGGAGATATGCAAGATTATCCCTAGGATTCATAACATGTTGGAGATCTTGGAGGTCTGCAAGATCATCCTCAGGATCCATACTATGTCATTTCTGGAGGTCTGTAATAGCATCCTTAGGATTCACAACTTCTTGGGGATCCTGGAGTTCTGCAAGATCATCCCTAGGATTCATAACATCTTGGAGATCATGGAGGGTTGCAAGATCATCCTCAGGATCCAAAATATCTTAACATAAGAACAAAAGTGAGGTGAAAGTGTTGGAATGATGAGAAAGTCATTCCTATCTTTTGGGGATTTTCTTCTTTTGGGTCACCCTGCCTTGGTGGGAGACAGCCAACTTGTTAAAATATTAAAACTAAGAATGGAGGTAACACTGCAGTGGCCTGTTGGCCTATACTGGCTGGTCCTTCTCATACTAGGCAGGGTCCTTCATCTTGGTTTAATCTGGAGGTCTGAAGATCAGTGGTGGATTTCATAGGGGTCTTGGGGATGTTGAGGTCTGCAGATCATGCTAGATTCATGATGACATCGTGCGGATCAGATGAAGATCATGTAGAAACTAACAAATTGAGTGGATACGGAGGGCTGCAAGACCCAGATTGAAGCTGGAATGTGAAGCCGAAAAGGGTGAAGACTGATGATGAAGATGAAGAAGATGAGATGATGAGATGATGAGATGAAGATGATCGAGACGATGATGAAGAAGAGAAGATGAGATGAGAGAGATGACGATAGAATAGAGTGAGAACGGCCGAACCAGAAGACAAGAAAAGGAAAACCCAACACATCCCCTCATCACCCCAAAAAACCAAACGCCAACAAAATACCTCCCAAATCCACCACACCCCAAACCCCCCACACCCCCACCCCACCCCTCTCATCCTCCTCCTCCTCACCTCCCCCCTCCCTCCTCCTCCTCCTCCTCCTCCTCTCCTCCTCCTACTCTCTCCCCCTCCTCCTCCTCCTCTCCTCCTCCTCCTCCTCCTCCTCCTCCTCCTCCTCCTCCTCCTCCTCCTCTCTCCTCCTCCTCCTCTCCTCCTCCTCCTCCTCCTCCTCCTCCCCTCCTCCTCCTCCTCCTCCTCCTCCTCCTCTCCTCCTCCTCACTCCTCCTCCTCCTCCCTCCTCCTCCTCCTCCTCCTCCTCCTCCTCCTCCTCCTCCTCCTCCTCCTCCTCCTCCTCCTCCTCCTCCTCCTCCTCCTCCTTCCTCCTCCTCTCCTCCTCCTCCTCCTCCTCCTCCTCCTCCTCTCCTCCTCCTCCTCCCCCCCTCTCCCTCCTCCTCCTCTGATTAAGTAAATTCTAAGAATATCTTCACTGAGAAATACGCCACTGTTGAATATGCAGTGTAAGAGCTGCTGCAGTACTTTCCTGCAGTAGAGATATAACTAGTGGAATTCAGTTTCAGGTATATTTATCCCTTTGACTGTTTCGGTCGTATATATGTCTTACGAGCCACCATGTTTGACATATATATACATGTACTCATAAATTCTAGCGGCTTCAAATCAAGCAGGAGAAAGCTGGTAGGCTCACATGTGAGAGAATGGGTCTGTGTGGTCAGTGTGCACCATATAAAAAAAATCCTGCAGCACGCAGTGCATAATGAGAAAAAAAACTCCAACCACTTTTTTAATTAAAATGCCGACTTTGTGGTCTATATTCTTACAGTATTTATGGTTGTATTCTCATTTTCTTGGTCTCATTTGATAGAATGGAAAACATATAGAAAAGGAGGTGATTTTGATTGGTTTTACTATGAAAAGAACCTTGAAATGGAGCTCAAAGTAGGGGAAATGTTTGATTTTTGCCGATGTTCAAAAGTAAACAAATGATGTCATTTTCCAATAAATGTCCAAGTAGCCATTCTAATATGCAGTCATGAATGGGTTGACATTATTTATACAATTATTACAATATTGCAGTAGTCTGCAATAAAAATTCAAAATAGAAAGCAAGAGTAATATCAGAGGAGCCTGGAGACGTGACTGATGAACAAGAAAAAATGTTATTTTAGAGCCAGGAATGTCTGCATTGTTCATTCTGGACCAATACTAAGTAATAATTTTGTTTTGGCAACACACACACGCACACACACTCATATATATATATATATACATATGCATGTATTTGCAGTTACCAAAATATTGTGCTAAAATCACTACCATCCTGTGAAAAGAATATTTTAATTAAATTTCAGATGAATACAATGATAAAAATATGTAATCTTTCGTATGTTACACCATAAGGTGAGACTAAGATAAGGTGATAAAGTTATTGAGAATGACTTCAAGTGAGAATGTCACTGCAACTCTAATTCTTCTTATATAAAAAACATACCATATAGTATATCTCAATGCTGGGAAAGATAATGGAAGCACAACTGTCATCATTCTTGAAAATTAACATGCAGTCGCTCAATACTATTAACCCTTAAACGGTCCAAACGTATTTATACGTTTTTTCATGTAGCACCCCAAATGTATATATATGTTTCCTTTGTCATTCATTCAACATTGGCATGATAAGCCTGAGTTGCCTAGACATGAGAGAATGGGTGTGCACACTCACTGTGCACCATATGAAAAAAATTGGGGATGACTGGGTAGCATATGCTCTTTTTTCCTATTAAAAAATAAAATTTTTTTTTCTCAAAAAATTCGGAGCGCAACGCGAGAGAACGTATACATACGTTTGGACCATTTAAGGGCTAATAACAAACAAATTTTAATAAGACAGAACTGCTCTCAAAGCTGGGTAGATAAAATATCAAAGTTAACTGGAGGTGTTATCAAAATATGTTCACTTACGAATTTTGATTCGATATCAGTCAGAAAATCAAATGTATAATCAATTAACATACTCTACTTGTATAATATTTTCAGCTACACTTTCAACTTACTAATTAACAATCCCTACCGGATTGTTCAGTCACACGACTTACTGATTTATTTAGAATTTCATCTAAAAGATTTACATTGGCTCAACATTTTTTAGATACCTTACTGTGGATTTCAACTGTATCCCCAAAAAACAACTACTATCAGACTCTTGGAAATGAAGTCTGCAATCTTTACAAAATATTACGTAAAGTCATTTTGTGGATGAATTCCTTAGGAATTCTTCGCTTGCCTAATTCTTGGGCACGACCTACTTCCACATTGAACAAATGTGACACGACCTATGACTGCTGCACCTCTCCTGCCATATGGTTTATAAGCTGCTTCTCCGCTCGTATGCCGTATTCTATTCAAGATTGATGGACTGACCACATCGACTCAAGGCTGAGGGACTGATTACCTCGTTCTCCTCCTGTTCTTCAAGTTTATCCTTTGTATGGACTGATGAAGCCACTGTGTGGCGAAACGTTTCCTCAATAAAGATACCCAAGAGTTGCACATGTGTCTAATTTAACAAAGAGATAATTGCAAAGTTCGAAAGTGGAGTGCGTGTGTTGGAGCTGGCCAGGTGGTATACAAAACCCCAATCAACCATCTCTACTATAGTGACCAGGAAAACGGCAATCAAGGAAGCTGTTGTTGCAAAAGGCGCAACTGTGATTACAAAACAGCGGCCGCAAGTGTTAGAAGATGTTGAGAGACTGTTATTGGTGTGGATAAATGAAAAACAGATAGCAGGAGATAGCATCTCTCAAGCGATCATTTGTGAAAAGGCTAGGCAGTTGCATGACGATTTGGTAAAGAAATTGCCTGCAACTAGTGGTGATGTGAGTGAATTTAAGGCCAGCAAAGGTTGGTTTGAAAGATTTAAGAATCATAGTGGCATACATAGTGTGATTAGGCATGGTGAGGCTGCCAGTGACTCTCAAGCTGGTCCTAGTGGCATTAAAAGAAGAAGGGAAGTAACTCCGGAAAAGGACTTGCTACCTCAAGTCCTATTGGAAGGGGATTCCCCTTCTCAACATTAACAACTTCGACACTCTCCCCTCCTCCCATTCCATCAGTCATCACCAGATCTTCATTAAAGGTAAGTGTCATGATTTCTATTGTTAGTAGAGTACTACAAACTGTGCATGTCTTCAGTTTGTGTGCATTAAACTTAATATTTCATGTGGTAAAATTTTTTTTTTCATACTTTTGGGTGTCTTGCACGGATTAATTTGATTTCCATTATTTCTTATGGGGAAAATTGATTCGCTTTCCGATATTTTTGGTTTACGATGAGCTTTCAGGAACGGATTATATCGCAAACCGGGGGTCCACTGTATATACAGGAGAAGGGGTTATCTAGCCCCTTGCTCCCATCTGCTTTGATCCATTCTCTCTAAATGACCAAACCACCTCAGCAACCCCTCTTCAGCCCTTTGACTAATATTTTTATTAACTCACACCTTCTCCTAATATCCACATTCTGAATTTTCTGCATAATATTTACACCACACATTGCCCTTAGACAGGACATCACTGCCTCCAACCACCTCCTTGCTGCAGCATTTACAACCCAAACTTCACACCCATATAAGAGTGTTGGTACTATACTTTCATATATTCCCTTCTTTGCCTCCATAGATAACGTTTTTTGTCTCCACATATACCTCAACGCACCACTCGCCTTTTTTTCTTCATCAATTCTATGATTAACCTCATCCTTCATAAATCCATCCGCTGACACGTCAACTCCCAAATATCTAAAACATTCACTTCTTCCATACTCCTCCCCAATTTGATATCCAATTTTCTTTATCTAAATCATTTGTACTCTTATCATACTCTTTTCTATGTTCACTTTCAACTTTCTATATTTGCACACACTCCCAAACTTGTCCACTTACCTTTGCAATTTTTCTTTAGAATCTCTCATAAGCACAGTATCATCAGCAAAAAGTAACTGTGTCAGTTCCCACTTTGTATTTGATTCCCCATAATTTAATCCCACCCCTCTCCGAACACCCTAGCTTTTACTTCTTTTACAACCCCTTCTATAAATATATTAAACAACCATAGTGACATTACACGTCCCTGTCTAAGACCTACTTTTACTGAAAAGTATTCTCCCTCTCTTCTGCATACCCTAACCTGAGCCTCACTATCCTCATAAAAACTCTTTACAGCATTTAGTAACTTACCACCTATTCCATATACAGTGGACCCCCGCATAACGATGGCATCACATAGCGATTATTTTCGCATACCGCTTACTTTAATTGCAAAAATTTTGCCTCACATACCGCTTAAAAACCCGCCTTACCCGATTTTCGTCCGAGACGCGTCCAATGTGCGGCCTGGGCCACGCTCACATGTTCCGCCGGTGGCATTGTTTACCAGCCAGCCTCCGCGGTAACATCCAGCTACAATCGGAATATTTCGTATTATTACAGTGTTTTCGTGCTTTTTCTGGAAATAAGTGACCATGGGCCCCAAGAAATGCTTCTAGTGCCAACCCTACAGCATACCTGGAGAGAGAGATAAGGGTGAGAATTACAATAGAGATGAGAAAAAAGATTCATTGATAATATGAAAGTGGAGTGCATGTCTCGAGCTGCCAGGTTGTATAATAAAACCCCAATCAACCATCGCTACTATTGGTGGTACAGCTGCTGCTGCTGCTGCACTGTCAGCTGCTGCTGCTGCTGTAGCACCGTTGTTGGTGTGGCTTATTGAGAATACCAAGAAAAAAATTAACCCCAGAGGATTTGCCACCCAGGATAACCCAAAAAAGTTTAGTGTCATCGAAGACTGTCTAACTTATTTCCATTGGGGTCCTTAATCTTGTCTCCCAGGATGCAACCCACACAAGTCGACTAACACCCAGGTGAACAGGGAAAAATGCCTGGAACTAGTGCTCATATTGGTGAATTTAAAGCCAGCAAAGGTTGGTTTGAGAGATTTTAAGAATCGTAGTGGCATACACAGTGTGATAAGGCCTGTTCTGGAAGGAAAATGCCAAACAGGACCTACAGTACTCAGGAGGAAAAGGCACTCCCAGGACACAGTGTTCTCATCAGTCATTGCTGCATCTTCAATAAGGTAAGTGTCATTTATTCTTCATTTAGTAGATGTACATGCACAATATATACTGTGCATGTATAACTCTACTATTGTGCATGTATTTCCCTTTTCTTTGTGTGTGGGAAAATGTATATTTCATGTGGTAAAATTTTTTTTCATACTTTTGGGTGGTCTTGCAACGGATTAATTTTATTTCCATTATTTCTTATGGGGAAAATTCATTCACATAACGTTATTTCGCATAACAATTACCCCTCTTGCACGGAAATTTAAAAACGTTAAAACCGGGGGTCCACTGTACTTGCAAAATCGCCCCATTGCTCCCCTATCCACTCTATTATATGCCTTTTCTAAATCCCTAATGCATTGAAAAATTCCCTACCTTTATCTAAATACTGTTCACATATATGCTTCAATGTAAACACTTGATCTACACATCCCCTACCCACTCTAAAACCTCCTTGCTATCTGCAATCCTAATTCTGTTTCCTCTAATTCTTCAACAATAAGCCTACCGTAACTTTTCCTGGTAACTAGTAAACTTTTCCCTTAAAATTTTTTTACAGTCTCTTTGCCCCCTTCCCCCTTTTTAAAAAGGGGGTATACTGCTCTCTCCCAACCCCTAGTCCCTTTCCCCCTTTTCATACTTTATTAAAAAAAATACCAACCACTCCAAACTTACCCTCCCTGCTTTAAACATTTCTGTCATGACCCCCATCAGTTCCAGTGTTTTTACCACTTTCATTCTAATAATGCCTCACATCCCCCCCCACACTCCATCCTGCTCTTCTTCACTTCTAAAAGATGGTATCCCCCCGGGCCGTGCATGAATTGCCCCTCCCCCTTTTTTATTCGACATTTAAAAGTTCCTAAAAATTTTTCTTGCATTCCCAATATGTCCATCTCCCCGTTATAACTCCCCACTCTGTTTTAACTGAAAAACCCTTCTTCCCTAGGCTTTTTAATTGTTTAACTCCAAAAAAATTTTTTTTATTTTATTATAATTTCTTGACAGGCCTCTCCACTCTATCATTGCTCTCCTTTTGCACTCTTTCCCCCCTCTTTTCACCTTTCTTTTTCTCATATACTCTACTCTTTTCCCCCTTTTCTTTTTTTTTATTTTTTTTATAACCCTTTTTTACCTTTAAATCCTTTTTCTTTTTCACCCCCCCTTCCACAACCTTTTCCCCCCTTTTTTTAACCCCCTTTTTTAAAACCCCTTTCAATAGGCCCCCTTTTTAACCCTTTGAGTCCGGCCCCCTTTTTAAAACTGTCTTTTTATGTCGCCCAAAATATTGAAAAAAAAAATTATTTTTCTTATAAATGTTTAGATTATTTTTTTGTTTGTTTTTTCCAAAAAAATTTTTTTTTTTTCCATCAGTATTTCCCAGATATAGAGGCGTGAAAAATTTTCAGAAAAAAGAACCGGTATGGCAAAGGGAGACTGCCCTCACCCGGGTAAATTTTGGTTTACTTGTATTTGGAAGGTTTGCTGTTTTTTTTTTACTATTTTTTTTTCACATAACTTTGTGGCCTGGAGACCAAAGTAAAGGGGAATGTACATTTTTTCACTCGTTTATTCAACACAATAAGATACAAACTAATTATCAAAATATTGTTTACAAAACTTGTTGACAAAAACAAAAAAATACAAAAATTGCTTATTTCTATTTTTCTATAATTTATTTAAAAAATATAAGTCACT
>NW_026472924.1:0-11348 GCF_026875155.1 Cherax quadricarinatus | reverse complement strand
GATGAACGATAAATTGGCTAAGCTGTATGCTTTCAAGAGGGAGTAGAATTACAATCTTGGCTTGTCAGGTAGTAGTTTGAGAACAATAATACGAAAAGAACTTCAGCTGAATTTTATGGACTTAAGGCTCAGGGAGATTGACACCAGTGAGTCCATCTATCTTTCATTCTATCATGCAGGAGGAGCCACATGTCTATGGTGCATCCAACAAAATAAGCAGACTCTTGGATGTCACTACCGCCCGGCTCCGGCTGGGTTACAAGTATCTTTGGCAGGTTAAATCACCACCACCAGAGGGTAGACAAACGAAATGTGAAACTTTGCCAATGGATTATTGTCACACCCTGCGTCATTATGTACTGGAGTGCGATAAAATTAATGAATTTAGAAACAACTCACTCAGAAGTGTTCAAGAAATGGCTAAGTATTTATCCACAGTGGAAATATTACAGACCATTCTGGAGAAATACCCTGACTTTGGGCAAAGCTGTAAATAAAGCATTACCACATGTGTGCATGTGTGTGTGTGTGTGGGGTGTGTGTGTTGTGTGTGTGTGTGTGTGTGTGTGTGTGAGTATGAGTGTGTGTGTGTATGAGTGGAGTGTGTGTATGAGTGTGGGGTGAGTATGAGTGTGTGTGGTGTGTGTATGAGTTTGTGTGTGTGTGTGTGTGTGTGTGTTTATGTGTGTGTGTGTAGGGAATTTGTATGTGTGTGTGTGTGTGTGTGTGTGTGTGTGAGAGGAGAGAGAGACTCAGCAATCAACATTTGCACCAATAACTCACTACAGTTGTGACCGGGTGGGGAAGTGTGAATTGCTCATTACTCTAAAATTTGTTCATGATTGCAGCCATGTATAAACGTAAGTAACCATTCTTACAGTATTCATTACCTTTGTAACTTGTGAGTTCATTTACCTTTGTAACTTGTGAGTTCATTTCCTTGTACCTAGTTTTAGCCATCAAAACTTTGGAGCCGGTCCCTGGACCCATTGTGTACCTCTGTAATCTGTAAATACCTTTGTAACTTGTAATGATTGTGACTAGACCTACCTGGAGTTCATTACCTTTGTAAATTGTGAGTTCATTACCTTTGTAAATTGTGAGTTCATTGCCTCTGTAGCTTGCTCAGCTATCAAAACTTTGAGGCCCAGTCCCTGGACCCATTATGTACCTCTGTAATCTTTTGACTACCGCCCACAGGATGGGTATGGGGTGCATAATAAACATATTAAACTAACTAGACACTGGTCAGAGGAAATAGCCCAAACATCGAACTTAAGCTAAAGAATCCCTTTTTGGAGTCAGGAATCGCGGGAAAAACTAAAAGCCATAAATGAAATCGAAAGAAACCCAAAAATATTTCTTCTCCTATGCCAAATCAAATCGAGAAAAAAACGTCCAGGATTGGGGCCCCCACTTAAACAAGATGGGTCCTACACAGATGACAGCAAGGAAATGAGTGAGCTACTCAAGTCCCAATATGACTCGTTTTTAGCAAAGCCGCTAACCAGACTGAGAGTCGAAGATCAAAATGATTTTTTTATGAGAGAGCCACAAAATTTGATTAACACAAGCCTATCCGATGTTATCTTGACGCCAAATGACTTCGAACAGGGGATAAATGACATGCCCATGCACTCTGCCCCAGGGCCAGACTCATGGAACTCCGTGTTCATCAAGAACTGCAAGAGCCCCTATCACGAGCCTTTTCCATCCTATGGAGAGGGAGCATGGAACGGGGGTCGTCCCACAGTTACTAAAAACAACAGACATAGCCCCACTCCACAAAGGGGGCAGTAAAGCAACAGCAAAGAACTACAGACCAGTAGCACTAACACCCATATCATAAAAATCTTTGACAAGGGTCCTAAGAAGCAAGATCACCACCTAATCTAAAACCCATCATTACACAACCCAGGGCAACATGGGTTTAAAGAACAGGTCGCCTCCTTCTGTCCAACTATTGGATCATCTACGACAAGGACCCTAATGTACTACAAGACAAAAAGAATGCAGATGTAATATATACAGACTTTGCAAAAGCCTTCGACAAGGTGTGACCATGGCGTATAGCGCACAAAAATGCGTGCTAAAGGAATACAGGAAAAGTCGGTCGATGGATCTTAATTTCCTCAACTAACAGAACACAGAGAGTAGTCGTCAACAGAGTAAAGTCCGAGCAGCTACGGTGAAAAGCTCTGTTCCACAAGGCACAGTACTACTCGCTCCCATCTTTGTTCCTCATCCTCATATCCTACATAACAAGGATGATCAGCCACACACCGTGCTTTTCCTTTGCAGATGACACCCGAATCTGCATGACAGTGTCTTTTCCCTTTCTGACACTGCAAGGCTCCAAGGCGGACATCAACCAAATCTTTTCAGTGGACTGCAGAAAACAATATGAAGTTCAACGATGAAAAATTTCAATTACTCAGATATGGTAAACACGAGGAAATTAAATCTTCACATATGACAAAACAAATTCTGGCCACAAAATAGAGCGAACACCAACGTCAAAGCCCTGGGAGTGATCATGTCGGAGACTCACCTTCAGGACCATAACAATGTATTCAATCGCATCTGCTAAAAAATGACAGGATGGATAATGATAACCTTCAAAACTAGGAGGCCAAGCCCATGAATGACACTCTCAGGGTCACTTGTTCTATCTAGGCTGACATTGCTGCACACTAACAGCACCTTTCAAGGGCAGGTGAAATTGCCGATCTAGAAAATGTACAGAGAACTTTCATTTCAACGGCGCGCAACGGAGATAAAACACCTCAAGTTACTGGGAGCACTTGAGGTTCCTAAACCTGTTTTCCGCTGGAACGCAAGGAGGGAAGAGATTACATGATTATATACACCTGGAAAATCCTAGAGGACTCATACCGAACTTGCACACGAAAATCACTCACTGAACGAAGCAAAAAGAACTTGAGACGATGAACAATCCCCCCAATGAAAAGCATGAAGGGTGTCACTAGCACGTTAAGCGAACATACAATAAGTGTCAGGGGGCCCGAGACACTGTTGTCAACTGCCTCCCAGCACACTAAGGGGGATACCAAAAGACCCCTGGCAGTCTTCTAGCTCAAATGGACAAGCACTAAATGTCCAGTTTCCTGAATCAGCCCGGGCTTGTGCCGTACTTGGTTTGCGTGCAGCCAGCAGCAACAGCCGTTGATCAGGCTCTGATCCACCAGGAGGCCTGGTCACAGACGGGCCGCGGGGGGCGTTGACCCCGGAACTCCTCACCAGTAAACTCCAGGTAAACTACTGAGCCTAATCACAAGATATGGTGGCATAACTAATCTGTGCCTTGGATTTAATACATCTATACGATGCATGACTCTGTCCCATAGTTTGATGATCTTCTAAATCTGATCATCTACCCAAGACTAACAACTGTCAATCTTGACACATATCCAGCAATCAGAAGCTAAATTCAGAAGGAGGAAAACTTATTCTCAAACCAATAACACAGAGATAACTTTATTAACCACTTGGAATCAATGGTATAAAAATTACTAGCCCATTGGCACACAAAAATTTTATGATGATTTAATTACACTATTAGAGAGTGGTTCTCACAGGATCAAGTGGGCAGGAATACGAAACAAAGATCCTCCACTATAAATAACAACAAAAACCAATGTAAAATTCTATAATGATCCACAGCTAAACCAGACAAACCAGACTACCAGACTGAAGTCAAGATCAAAATGAATTTTTTAATAAGAGAGCCACAGAATTTGGTTAACACAAGCCTATTCTGATGTTATCCTGACGCCAATGACTTCGAACAGCGAATACATGACATGCCCCATGCACTCTGCCCCCAGGGCCAGAACTCATGGAACTCCGTGTTCATCAAGAACTGCAAGAAGCCCTACACGAGCACGAGCCTTTTCCATCCTATGGAGAGTGAGCATGGACACCGGGGGTCGACCCACAGTTACTAAAATCAACAACATAGCCCCACTCCACAAAGGGGGCAGTAAAAGCAACAGCAAAGAACTACAGACCGATAGCACTAAACATCCCATATCATAAAAATCTTTGAAAGGGTCCCAAGAACAAGATCACCACCCATCTAGATACCCACAGTTACAGAACCCAGGGCAACATGGGTTTAGAACAGGTCGCTCCCCTGTCTTTCTCAACTATTGGATCACTACGACAAGGCCCCTCGATGCACTAGAAACAAAAGAATGCAGATGTAATATATACAGACCTTTGCAAAAACCCTTCGACAAGTGTGACCTATGGCGTAAAAGCGCACAAATGCGTGCTAAAGGAATAACTGGTAAAAGGTCGGGTCGATGGATCTTATAATTTCCTCTCAACAGAACACAGAGAGCAGTAGTCAACAGAGTAAAGTCGAGACAGGCACGGTGAAAACTCTGTTCCACAAGCACAGTACTCGCACCCATCTTGTTCACTCATCACTCATATCTGACAATAGACAAGGATGTCAGCCACAGCACCGTGTCTTTTTCCTTTTGCAGATGACACCTCCCGAATCTGCATGAACAGTGTCTTCCATTGCAGACACTGCAAGGCTCCAGGCGGACATCAACCCAAGATCTTTCAAGTGGGCTGCAGAAAACAATATGAAGTTTAACGATGAAAATTTCAATTACTCCAGATTTGGTAAACACGAGGAAATTAAATCTTCATCAGAGTACAAAACAAATCTGGCCACAAATAGAGCGAAACACCAACGTCAAAGACCAGGGAGAGATCAAGTCGGAGATTCACCTCCAAGGACCATAAAATTGTAATCAATCGCATCTGCTAGAAAAAATGAACAGGATGGATATAGAGAACCTTCAAAAAAATTTAGGGAGGCCAGACCATGATGACACTCTTCAGTCACTTGTTCTAATCTAGGCTGGAAACATTGCTGCACACTAACAGCAACTTTCAAGGCAGGTGAAAATTGCTGACCTAGAAAATGTACAGAGAACTTTCACGGCACACATAACGGAGATAAAACACCTCAATTACTCTGGGGCGCTGAGGTTTCCTGAACCTGTATTCCTGGACGCAGGCGGGAGAGATACATGATTAAATACACCTGGAAAATCCCTAGAGGGCCTAGGTACATGAACTTGCACACAAAAATCATCACTTTAACGAAAGCAAAAGACATGGCAGACGATGCAAACATCCCCCCATGAAAGCAGAGTGTCACTAAGCACTTAAAGAACCATACAATAAGTGGACCTGGGCCCGAGACTGTTTCAACCTGCCTCCCCAGCGTACATAAGGGATTACCAAAAGACCCCTGGTAGTCTTCAGCTGCACTGGACAGCACCTAAAGTCGGTTCCTGATCAGCCGGCTGTGGCTCGTATGTTGGTTTGCGTGCAGCCACAGTAACAACTGGTTGATTCAGGCTCTGATCCACCAGGAGGGCCTGGGTCACAGACCGGGCCGCGGGGACGTTGACATCCCGGAAACTCTCTCCAGGTAAACTCCAGGTACACTCCAGCTACGCAATCTAACACATTCAAGCAGCTGGGGGAGGATTGGTAAAGCATACGGTGAATGTAGAACCCCCAAAGACTGCTAGAACGTTCCAAGCTGAACTAGACAAATTGCAAGAATAGAAAGGAAGAAGGGGGGCAGGGGAGAGAGCACGAAGGTAGGGGGAAGGGTGGGAAGCGAGGATTGTTTATGGGGGGATGTGTGTGATTGGGGAAATAGGTGGGTCGCTATCTGCGGGCGCATGGGGATGGAGTGATAGTTCTCAGTGGTGGGGGGGCATCTGGTGTGGCGCACTGAGTGCGTGGGACAGAAAGCTAGAAAAGTACCAGGAAAAAGAGCACTGCAAACTAGGAGTCTGTTCGTGGTCGTCTCATATAAGTGGTGATGAAGGGTGTCTCCTTGATCTCTCGGTCATTGTTACAGAAAACCCAGCTTGGCATATTTATCAGAGCCGTCATAGCTTATTCTCAAGAGTGACTGGGAGTGGCGGAAGAACGATCCGAGACGCATGATAGCAAGCCTTCCATTCTCTAATACATTAAAAAAAAATTAGAGAAGTACCTCTGAAGAAATATTGAAACCGATTAATTTTATGACCAAAAATATTGATGAGAGTGGATTGTGCCTCTTCACCGAGTATGAATTAGATAATGCATTAACTAAAGGTCGATCAACTGCTCCCTGGAAGTGGATGGTGTAATCCTATGAATTCTCAGAACACGAATGCAAGTGCCTTATAACCTTTGTTGGCACTGTAATAATCCGGTTTACAATTGAGGGCGTTTCTTCCTATTTCCTGGTCCAATATCTCATTGTGACTATCCCTAAGCCCACCACCCCAGACTGATACATTTTGACCGATCTCCTAACTAGTGTCTTTGTAAAATCTTTGAAAGAAGATACTTAACATACTGGAGTTACCTGGACTGTACTATCAGAATCAGACGACCGAACTTACCTCGTCCCCCTACCTCTATGGTTCATGAAAGGAAAAGTGAGCAGAACTGTATTTCACCTTTCTCACTGCACACACCTCTACTAGTTTACCACTTTCCTTGATTCTAAAATCTGCATTCGGGTATTGCAACAGAACTGTTATACTACATGAACTAGCCAAAATGAATATGGTGGTAGCTTACTCTGTCTGATAATAGGATCCTGTCAAATATCTCTCTGTCCTTTTATCAAGGCTTTAGAAGTGAGTCTAAAGAAATGTCTTTAGGTGCACCGCAGGAGAAGTTCTTTTGTCCCATGCTATTTTAATAATTCCTGATTAACGCTCTCCTAAATGTCTCTACCTGCCTCACCTAAACATATAGCTATAAGCTATGCTGATGACATCATGAATACATACAACAGAGCATAGAAGATGAGCACCATTCTAAATGAGTTCAAGCAATTTGTAATCGACTAGGCCTCATAATAACTTCCTCTAAAACAAAGATATTAACAAAGCAAACGACTCCCCCACACTTTATTTGCAGGGTGAAATCATTAGCTACGTTAAAACCTCCAGATATCTTGGTGTAGATGTACACTTTAACAAATCCACTATACCTACTAAACAAGAATGCAAAGCTAGGCTAAATTGCTCTAAAGCTGTTGGCAGGCTACAACCCCAACTATGGGCTAATGTGAGAACCGTGAGAATGATGACATAGCCTATGTTAGGTCCTTAATTGATTATGCCTGCTCACCAGTTGATAATAGACTAGAGAAAGTTTCTCTCCGACCCTTGGAGTTAATGCAGAATAACTCTCGAATTATTTCTTGGGTGTCCCAAATCTACAAGGTTCTTAATATGAGGAAGGAGCTTGTATTTCCTAGTATCAGTCATAGGATTGTTGAAATTAACACTGTATCTCGGTATTACAATGTTGAGGAATGACCAGATTCTTCACAATGAATCTTTACCAAGTGTCTTAGAGGTAAATACACACAGATCTAAATGGATTGTGAAAATCGTGCAAATAGTATTAGGTTTTTTATAACCTGCATTAACTGGTATCACTGTAGGCAACAACAGCATTCACCGCTCCATGGAAGATGCGTTCATTTAATATCACATACCAGGGGCCAGGAGTCTAAGACTTCGACCCCTTGCACCCACAAAATAGGTGAGTACCTGCAAATCCCTCCGAAGGAAGCTCATTGCTAGTAATCCCCTTCCTTAAATCACTTGTTAAAGCAACTGCTCAAGAGAAATTTTCTCACCTAGCTGGTAGGTAATAAGCTATCACAATTATATACACTGATGGATCTAACAGGAGTCTTCCTGGCAGGCTGCATCTTCTCTTGTTGCCACCTCCCTATTAAGAACCGATAATAAATTATGTTGAGTAGGCATAGATTAACAACTGGCGACTACACTGGGCAATTGAAATTGTTTTTGCAACCCTAATGGCGCTAAAGTTAACCTATGACACTGAGCTTGACTCTATCATCATTACTGATTCTATGTCTTCATTGATGCTCTTGACTCTATAATGACTCCAATAACATGCTCATGGGAAAATCCAGTTACGATACTCGAAAATCAGGGACAAAGTAATTAATGTACAGTTGCATGGGTCCCACACCATTGGTTCTCCTTTTCACATTTTGAATGTGAACCAAGAAGAGCCCCAAAAAAGAGAAGTAGAATAAACTTTGGTGAACTGGTCAAAAAATTAGGAAAAATATTAGGAGAAAAGTAAATTATGAAAATGATTGTTAAGGGAATGCAGTTAGAACCCTATTTTAGATCTAAACCCACTATGAAACATGAGCTTAGATAAGTATGTTTATGGAGCAACGTGCAATGTAGACAGACTGATGATTTTTGTAGGGCCGGCTTGGGCTTGGTTAAAGGCTTCTGGCGTTTTGGAAAAGAACACGATATGATCAAACTAAATGTAAATTATGTGGTCATCTTATGGCACTGTCTTAAAACACTTTGTTTAAATTGTCCATTATTGAAATAAGGAAGCATATAATAACCTATGTACATTCAAGATATCTTATTAATGAAAAAAAGGGAACCAGAAACTAAGAAAATTTCCCCTAAATTTGCTGTAACAGATTAGTGAACAAAAGATATGTAGATATAAATCCATATTATTCCTGTTAACCCCTTTTGGCCTAGTTCCGGGCCCCTTTTGTGTATCCATTGCTCCGCGCTACCGCCCAGAGGATGGATTTTTCCCTGGGTTTACCTGGAGAAGTTCCGGGGGTCAAGCCCCCGGGGCCGGTCTGTGACCGGGCCTCCTGGGGGATCAGACCTGATCAACCAGGCTGTTGCTGGGCTGACGCAAACCAACGACAGCCACACCCCGGTGACCCAAAATGATTTTAATGCCTGTCCAGTCCCATTTGAAGACTGCCGGGGGCTGTTGGTAATCCCCCTTAGGTGTGGGAGGCATTAAACGTCTGGGCCCCCTGGCCTTTTGTTGGTCCTTAAGTGCAGTGACACCCCCTGTTTTCTTTGGGGGGGATGGTGCATCGTCTCCCAAAGTCTTTTCCTTTCGAGTGAGTGATTTTCGTGTGCAAGTTTGGTACAGCCATCTAGGATTTTCCAGGTGTATATAATCATGTATTCTCCCCTCCTGCTTTCCAGGGAATACAGGTTTAGGAACCTCAAGCGCCCCCAAATTGAGGTGTTTTACTCCGTTTGGTGGTGGAAAGTTCTCTGTCTTTTCTGGGTGGGCAATTTCACCTCCCTTTGAAAAGGTGCTGTTAGTGTGCAGCAATATTCCGCCTAGATAGAACAAGTGCCCTGAAGAGTGTCATCGGGGTTTGGCCCCCTATTTTTGAAGGTTCTCATTATCCTCCTTTCATTTTTCTAGCAGATGCGTTTAAAACAATGTTATGGCCTTGAAGGTGATTCCTCCGACATGAACCTCCCAGGCTTTGACGTTGGTGTTTCGCTCTATTTTGTGGCCAGAATTTTTTTTGTACTCTGATGAAGTTTAATTTCCTCATGTTTACCATTTCTAGTAATTGAAATTTCTCAACGTTAACTTCATATTGTTTCTGCAGCCCACTGAAAAGATTTTGGTTGATGTCCGCCTGGAGCTTTGCAGTGCGCAATGGAAGACACTGTCTGCAGATTTGGGTGTCATCTGCAAAGGAAACACAGTGCTGTGGTGACATCATTGTCTAGCGGGTATGAGGATGAGGAACAAGAGGGAGCGAGTACTGTGCCTTGTGGAACAGAGCTTTTCACCCTAGCTGCCTCGACTTTTTCTGTTGACGACACTCTCTGTTTCTGTTGTGAGGAAAAAAAGATCCATCGACCGACTTTTCCCTTTTTTCCTTTAGCACGCATTTTTGCGCTATTCCCATGGTCACCTTGTCCCAAGGCTTTGCAAAGTCTGTTAAAATTTTCATCGCATTTTTTTTGTTTGTATACATTTTTGGACCTTGTCGTAGTGACCCTAGTTGAGACGACAGGACGACCTGTTCTAAACCCCTGTTGCCCCGGGTTGTGTAACTGATGGGTTTCTAGATGGGTGGTGATCTTGTTCTTTGGACCCCTTTTAAAGATTTTTTTGATATGGGATGTTAGTGCTACGGTCTGTAGTTTTTTGCTGTTTCTTTACTGCCCCCTTTGTGGAGTGGGGGTATGTCTGTTGTTTTTTAGTAACTGTGGGACGACCCCCGTGTCCATGCCCCTCTCCATAGGATGGAAAAAGGGTCGTGATGGGGGTTCTTGCAGTTTTTGATGAAAAACAGAGTTTTCCCTGAGTCTGGCCCGGGGCAAAGAGTAATGGGCATGTCATTTACGCCTGTTCGAGTCATTTGGCGTCAGGATAAAAACGGGGGGGGGTAGGCTTTGTTAATCAAATTTTTGTGGCCCCTCATAAAAATTCATTTGACTTCGACTCTCACTGGTTAGGGCTTGCTAAATACTGAGTCATATTGGGGCTTGATAGCTCACTCATTTCCTTGCTGTCTTGTGAACCCATCTTGTTTAATGGGGGGCCCAAAACTGGGCGTTGTTTCCGATTTTGATTTGGGATAGGAAAGAAATACTTTGGTTTTTTTTCGATTTTATTTATGGCTTTTTGTTCTTCCCGCGATTCCTGACCCCCAAAAGGATACTTTTAGCTTAAGTTCGATCTTGCTATTTCTCTGCCAGTGTCTCCCTACGCATTTCAATATATTACCTCTTTTAGCCGCTTTTATTCTTTCCGTCGCCTGTAAAGGGAGGCCTGTCTCTTTTTGTTTACATCTACCCTCCTTTTCTTAGAGGAAAAGCCTTGTGCATAAACGAGTCCACCGAGTTAATCTTTCAGGCATAAGTTGGGGGGCTGTTTGCTTTGTAACTTCCCACTTATATCGGTTAGGACTTGGTTTACTTGGTCCCCCTTTAGTTTTTGTTTTTAAGTTAATTTGGTGAATGCTTCCTCGGACTAATCTCATTATTCGGTCTGGGGCTAGGCAACATGACGAAACCCCAATTTTTTTGTGATCTGAGTTATTGTTTTTGAATGGTGACTTTTTCTTTCAATCTATTGTTTGTGAAATGAGGTTAGTGATTTCCAGTCTAGTGGCTCTATTATTTGCTGGTTTAAAATTTAATTTTTTGCAAGATTTAAAAGCTCGCATGAGTGGAGTTTTTTTATCAGAGCTGCCTCCCCGGTGTTAACTGCAAAAATATTATTTGCTTTATTCCTTCATTTTAGGTGCCGTAATTGAAATCCCCCCCGGAGCAAGATTTTGGGGCAGGAGTGGGAAATTTTTTCCCAAAAGTGGTCAATTTTTTTAACGCTGTTCCTGGAATTGCTGGGGGTTGCATCCGGAGGGTTTTAACACCACAATGACTAGGTTTTTTTGGTTCTCGACCTTTACTGCAAAACTCACTACTCAT
>NW_026472923.1:0-11056 GCF_026875155.1 Cherax quadricarinatus | reverse complement strand
TAAAAAGGTTTTTAATAAGGTGCGATGTAACGTGAAGACAAGTTCAGTTAATAGGTGCTGATGTAACGTGAAGACAAGGTCAGTTTAATAAGGTGTTGATGTAACGTGAAGACAAGGTCAGTTTAATAAGGTGTTGATGTAACGTGAAGACAAGGTCAGTTTAATAAGGTGCTGATGTAACGTGAAGACAAGGTCAGTTTAATAAGGTGCTGATGTAACGTGAAGACAAGGTCAGTTTAATAAGGTGTTGATGTAACGTGAAGGCAAGGTCAGTTTAATAAGGTGTTGATGTAACGTGAAGGCAAGTTCAGTTTAATAAGGTGTTGATGTAACGTGAAGGCAAGGTCAGTTTAATAAGGTGCTGATGTAACGTGAAGACAAGGTCAGTTTAATAAGGTGCTGATATAAGGTGAAGACAGGATCAGTTCTATAAAGTGCTGATGTAACTTGAAGACAAATTAGTTTAATAAGGTGATGACACATTACCTGCCTGATAATAACTTACAACATTGTGGTAATGACTCACCACAATGATAGGTCTGTATACCTGCTGTAATTAAAGGGTAAATTACTTTACAATATGAAGCTAATATTTAACTTTAACGTTGCCCAGGGGTTAGAAACACTTGAACTTCGATAATAATAATAATAATAATAATAATAATAATAATAATAATAATAGAAATAATAATTAATATTTTTAGATCTAACCAAAGTAGGTTACTTATATAGTATAACTGTGCTGCCATCAAATTCCACAGTTAAAGAACTCTACTCATCTTAGGCAACAATATAAAAAAAATGTATGTATATACACACTGTTAAAGAATCATGACTATTAGAAATATTCAACACAATCTTCCATTAGCGGGAAAGACAGTTATTGACTATGTCACGACTGAGACTGTACAATTAATTTACCTTGTCAAATTAGCATATTCAAGATTAGCATCACTTCAACATTTACGGCAAGTCTATGTTTAGTAATAAAGCACAACATTATCTAGATATAAGTCCCATAAGAACACCAGAAACACTTCTCTGCTCACTCACAGTTAAGTGTAGAAACACCGGACTAGGTAGAGCACGAGATAGAAAACGAATGGCAACAGATGGCAACCTGAGTAATGGCAGACTGAAGCAGCAATTGGACCAGCACTGGCCCACAACACGCCTGGCTTCTACCGGACCGTCAGACATAACATCGCTTGGTCTAGTGAGATCTGCGAGAATGTTCTCACCAGAAACTAAGGGGCTGGCCTATTTAAATCATAACTTCCTTCAGTTACACGCACTAGAATACCTGTAAAGAGTCCAGAACATTCTGCGAAAAATGAACTGTACTGAAAAAAACAGAATATCAAAGCTATTGTAGACAGCAGACCAGCCGTGAAGTGTACCTAGAGCTTCACCTTGACAGAGCTCAATGACTAGACATTTAGTTGCTTATTGTGTTGCTCACCGCAATATATTACATACAATGTAAGTGTCCCAGATTTTACGATAGACATGGAATGAACCGGCGCAGATGAAGCCGCGTTTATCAGAGGCTTGAGAACTGATGGTTACAACTAGCAGTCATTGACCCCAGCTGACACATGAACTAGGAGAATGTGGGGACGTCCGGTCATGTACCTCCACATGACATAGCATAGCATCACACTAATGTCAAAGATATTACCATAAACTTCTACAATAAATTCATGATGACATCATATGACATCAGGTGACATTCTAATTTTTTTTTGGCTCAGAAAGACTAATAATATTCATATTAGTAATAATAAGTTTGGCACTACATTTATATCTTAGATATTTTATTAGTTTATTATATTTTTCGGTTGTTACACTCTAGTATTCTGTGTTCTGGAAGTAGATAAACCACCCACATCACACCTAGTTACATTAAGTTTGTAGAAAGGGATCTGTTATATTTCCTTTTCTATTGTGTCTTGTTACTACCTCCGTATGTCCTATGCTATTATGATACGGCGTGTATTTTTCTGTGTGAAGACTGTGATGGTGAAGAGGTGCTTCTCAGTTCGTAGCGCTCTTCTGATGTGTTAGGTACTTCTTAGCCATATATTCCATGTAAAACTTGAGCCAATGAAGAGTCTACGGGGTTCTAGAGTTTGTAGTGAAATAATGATTTCTAGTGTAAGTGATGCAGAGGTGTACTTATGTGTGGTGGCTGCAGCCACTAACTGTGACTGTGAACTCTGGGGTCACTGCACGTTAGTGTGTCCTGAACTACAGCAGTGATTTAAACATATTCCCACAACTATGAACAGATGTACAGATTAATTATGTATTTACATGCAAATATTGTTACTTGAGGAGTGGCACGGTACGATGGTCCCATTAAGTACAATTACGTTTATATAACTATTTTAAAATCAAACATCTGGGCACTTACGGAAGATTACATTAAGAGCAAATCTATGGCGGAGACAAGGCACTGGCCATGGTGTTAAGGATGCCTTTGATATGGCGAATTTTAATATTAAAAAGCTGTATGTATAATGCAAATAACCACATCATGATTCTAGCATTTTTGCATTTTAAACTATAAATTAAGATCAGTGGGTTATGGTTACTGACAATATATACAACATGTCAAGTGCCCTGACAAACCTCGAAGTATTGCAAAGCCACAACCAGAGCTAAAACCTCATTACCAATTGTGATATATAGTTCTTTTGATGTGGGTTGAGCTTCACATTAAAGTACAAAAGTGGACAAAGTGTGTCACCGTCTGCCTTCTTCTTATGGCAGAGACACTCACATAAATTTGCAAACTATAAGATAAAAATAGGTCTCTCTAGGATGGGAACTGAGGTGATTATCTGTTTGAAAAGCTGGAACGCCACTAGTTAACTTAGAGGTGCTGCTGTCTTGGAAAGGTTACCACAAAATCCCTTCATATCGAGAAACTACCGTAATACTTTCCTATCTTTAAGAACTGGAAGCCTTAAAAAATGGTTTCTATTTTTGCTTTGACATGGTTATCTTGCCAGGTTCAACTACAAACCTTGAAAATTGCACTGTACCCTGACCAAACTAAAACTCGGACAGGTTAATAGTGAAATTATATAGTGCTAGTTTATCAGAAAGAACTGATAGTTGAATGAGCTGGTTCTAATCATCACTGTTCACCACCAGTTCATCCAGATAGGCGTCCACTCCTTCCAAGACTTCTGACAGCTGGTGAATTATTCACTGAAAATGAAGCCATCACAAACGGTGAGCGCAGACACCGCTAGTGCTCAAGGGGTGAGAGGTGCTTGGAAGTATACAAGAAATAGGTCCAGACGACTAACGTAAATGGCTCCTGAGACACGATCTTTTAAATAATCTATCTAGGGTGATTATAGCTATCTAATAAGGTGACAGTGTTCACCATATGGTTACTATCGTTTCCATGTACAAGTAGGCTGTTTGCACTGTTACCACTGATTCGTCAGCAGCTATGCAATGTAAAAATATGTTGGAATAGGTAGATGGAGTGGGAAACTCCCATAGGTTGAAACTGGCATAACCAGTGCCATGTCCTCACTCCAAGATACCGGCAAAGCATCAAACCCTCCCCCCCCCGCACACAATGGTAGTCTGGGAAGTGATGCAGTGGAGGCAGGATCTATACATAGCTTTAAGAAGAGGTATGATAAAGCTCATAGAGCAGGAAGAGTGACCTAGTAGCGACCAGTGAAGAGGCTGGGCCAGGAGCTGTGAATCGACCCCTGGAACTACAACTAGGTAAATACACACACACGAATGTAATAGAATCCCATAGCACCCTGCCAGGATCCCCCACTCACCCAAACGCCTAAGACTACAATATTGGAAGGGAAGCTGAAGGTATGGTACACCAAAGCTGATGAATTAACGAATAGGTGGGAGTGGCACGAGAGAATTAAAGTGGCATCACCAGATATCATAGCTCTCACAGGAACCAAGCTCACATGAATAATAACAGATATCTTTGCAACTGGATACCAGATCCTGAGGAAAGACAGGGAACAGAGGGGATGGAAGAGTGACACTGGTCATCAAAAACCAATGGGGGTTGGGGGAAGCTGGAGAGAGGAGACAGAGAAAAGAGACTAATAATAGGAGCCACTCGTTGGCCCCAAGGTGGTAATTGTAGTGATGTATAACCCACCACAGAACAACAGGTAACCAAGATAAGCACATGATGAGAGTAACAGAGCGATGGTTAACACACTGGCTGAAGTGGCCAGAAGGGCCCGTGTGGCCAGGGCAAAACTACTGATTGTGGGTGCTTCAATCACAAAGAAAAGAGGAAAACCGGGGCCCCGGGGGGGCCCGAAACGTGGGGGGTAAGTGAGGAGGTGGGTACTGGAAAATCTTGTGCCAACACATAAGGAACACTACCAAGAGGGGGAATGAAAACCCAGAAAGACTACTTTGTTTCGCCTTGAATATGCAATATTGAGGATATCATTTTGAAAGATCCCTCAGAACTAATATCAGGGGTTCTGAGTTCGAATACTAACTTTAAAAGTGCAGGGGGAAGCGGAAGGGCGGACAAAGAAGCAAACTAAAGAGAGGGGGGACTAAATAGGCATGAGGAATTTCCGCACGAGGTTTCAGTGGGACAGAGAACTGAAGATCTAGTAAAAAGAGATGGAATTTTTGAAAACAATATACGGGGAAGCTCGGGAAAAGGGTTTGTACCAAGGGCAAAGAAAAAAACGAAAAGGGCCCTTGGGTTCCCCAAAAGGGTGCAAAAGAGGACAAAACCCCAAGTGGCTAGAGAAGAAAGAAGTAAAAAGGAAAAGGATCCGGGAGAATAAGGAGGCAACGAAAGAGCCAGAAATGAATTGCCAGGTAAGAAGGGGGCCCCAACGAAAAATACAAAAATAAATAGCGCGAAAGCCAAGTCCGACCCAACTTTGTCATCACATCAGGGGAAAAACAACAGTCAAGGCCCGGGAAAAACGGCTGAGAAAGGAAGGGGGGAGATTCAGAAGCGACAAAGAAAAAATGTGAGAGCTCAAATGAGATTTTAAAAAAGCTTTTACAAGACAGAAAGGACTCCCGAAAAACGGAAAGGTGGAGTACACCCTAAATGCTGGGTTCTACATACAATGAGGGGGAAGTGAAGAGGCGCTAAGCGAGATAGATCCTCAAAGGCGATGGGGCCGGACAACATCTCTCAGGGGGCCCGGAGGGGGGGCAGAGGTGCTTTGGTTCCATAAAAACAGTTTTAATAATCCATGACACAAGGCAACTACCTAAGGTATAAAGATAGCAAATGTGGTCCCCGTTTAAAAAAAAAAAAAAAAACGACCGCGCATTAAACTCAGACCCCTGTCACGACGTGTATAGTATGCAAAGTCATGGAGAAGATTTCAGAAAAAGCGGTGGGGCACTTTTGGAGGACTGAAATAACCAAACACAGATTCGGGACTGGAAATCCCGTTCAAAACCCGCTGGAGTTCTTGGGAAGGGGACGCATAGACAACAAGGGAGATGAGTAGACTACATTTTTTTGGAGACTTTTTGTTTTTTTTCCACGAAGGATTTTTACAAAAAATGGAGGGGAATGGTAGGTGTAAAGGGAAGGCACTGAGTGGGTAGAGAATACTTACGGGGAAAACAGCGATTAGGTAAAGGGGACGAGGTGTCAGAGTGGGTGCCTGGCGAGGGGGGTTCCCCAGGGGTTACCAAGGACCTGGCTGTTTCTGGTATATTGAATGAATGACGGAAAAAACAGCTCGGGAAATGTCCCCGTTTCAACGATGTGAAATTAATGAGGGAGTTCAATCGAAGGCCCGACAAAATAAAAAAAGGATTGGACAGCTCGCAGGCCCATCCAGAAAAATGGCTCCTGGAGTTCAACCCCACCCGTGCAAAGTCATGAAGATTTTGGAAAGGGGAAAAAACAAAAAAAACAAAAAAAAAAAAAAAAAAAAAAAAAAAAAACAACCCAAAAATTTTCCCCAAAAAAAAACCAAACCCCCCCAACCCCCAAAGCAGGGGATGAGGACAAAAGGGACAAGGGGGGTTTTTGGAAAAAGGATCAAAAATCACAAGGAAAAGATTTTTATAAACGGGAAATTCTGGAAAAGGAAATTTAAAAAATTAAATCTTTTAAAAAAGGGAGATAAAGCTCAGGAGCAGGGGGTCCTTTCGAATGAAAGGGCGGGGCCCAAATTGGTGGAAAACCAAAACAAAAAAGTACAATTTTCTTCCCTCCCCCCAGGGTTTGGGGGGAAGTAAAGTGGAAGTAAATAAAAATGAACAAACCAAATAAAAAAATAAATTTTTTAGGAAATAAGTAAAATAAATTGGGCAGGGAAAATAAATAGGTAGCGGAAAAAAGGTTTTTAAGAGGGAAAAAAAAAATCTTTTACTTAGTGATAATGATACTTATGAGCCCCTTTCAAAAAATTCATCTGAATCATTGTTATGCTCAATTCAACGAACATCTGAAGCTGTTTTAGAAAGATAATGATTAAGTTAATTCAGCCGTTGTCAGGCAGGTCGGCAACACCTGCTTACATGTATTGATGGATTAAGACAAAGAAGCCAGACAGCCAGGTTCTTCCTGCATTAAGTTCAGTCGGGTCAGCTGCATGTAACATACACCTACACCTGCTACACTGTTAAGTACACCTACACCTGCTACACTGTGAAGTACACCCACACCTGCTACACTTTGAAGTACACCTACACCTGCTATATTGTGAAGTACACCCACACTTGCTATATTGTGAAGTACACCTACACTTGCTATATTGTGAAGTACACCCACACTTGCTATATTGTGAAGTACACCCACACTTGCTGTATTGTGAAGTACACCCACACTTGCTATATTGTGAAGTACACCCACACTTGCTGTATTGTGAAGTACACCCACACTTGCTATATTGTGAATAAAACCCACATTGCTATATGTGAAGTACACCTACACTTGCTATATTGTGAGTACACCCACACTTGCTATATTGTGAAGTACCAACCCACACTGCTGTATTGTGAAGTACACCCACACTTTCTATATTGTGAAGTACACCCACACTTGCTGTATTGTGAAGTACACCCACACTTGCTATATTGTGAAGTACACCTACACTTGCTATATTGTGAAGTACACCAACACTTGCTATATTGTGAAGTACACCCACACTTGCTATATTGTAAGTACCCCCACACTTGCTATATTGTGAAGTACACCCACATTTTGCTATTTTGTGAATACACCTACATTGCTATATTGTGAAGTACACCCACACTTGCTATATTGTGAAGTACACCCACACTTGCTATATTGTGAAGTATACCTACACCTGCTATATTGTGAAGTATACCTACACTTGCTATATTGTGAAGTACACCTACACCTGCTATATTGTGAAGTACACCTACACCTGCTATATTGTGAAGTATACCTACACTTGCTATATTGTGAAGTACACCTACACTTGCTATATTGTGAAGTACACCTACACCTGCTATATTGTGAAGTACACCTACACTTGCTATATTGTGAAGTACACCTACACTTGCTATATTGTGAAGTACACCTACACCTGCTATATTGTGAAGTACACCTACACCTGCTATATTGTGAAGTATACCTACACTTGCTATATTGTGAAGTACCCTACACCGCTATATTGTGAAGTATACCTACACCTGCTATATTGTGAAGTACACCTACACTTGCTATATTGTGAAGTACACCTACACTTGCTATATTGTGAAGTATACCTACACCTGCTATATTGTGGAGTACACCTACACCTGCTATATTGTGAAGTACACCTACACTTGCTATATTGGGGAAAAGTACACCTACACTTGCAATTTTGTGGAGTACACCTACACTTGCTAAAATTTGTGGAGTACACCTACACTTGCTATATTGTGGAGTACACCTACACCTGCTATATTGTGAAGTACACCTACACTTGCTATATTGTGAAGTACACCTACACTTGCTATATTGTGAAGTATACCTACACCTGCATATTTGTGGAGTACACCTACACCTGCATATTTGTGAAGTACCCTACACTTGCTATATTGTGAAGTACACCTACACTTGCTATATTGTGGAGTACACCTACACCTGCTATATTGTTGAGAAATGGGATTACCAGCTAAGTTTAAATATAGGGAAACTTAACTTAGAAAGACAGCTCATCGCCTGCACAGCCGTCCCTGCAGACGAGGTCTTGAGAAGCTGTCGAAGTCATCTCTCAACGGGCTGTAAATGAGTTATAATTTGTAAGATTATAAATTACCTCAAGGGGGTGTTATGTCAGCATACTTCATTCACTGATGGCTGACAAACTTACGTGTGTGGACTCAAAGGTCCGCATTTTCCCGGGTTTATGATAAGTGACTAACTCACGAATTTTTTACTCAACTGTGCAGTCAATAGTCACATCACGAATTAGAAACACTTACCTGGGTATATGTATCTGACCCATAATTACGCCCGGAATTCCGTTGAGTTGATGAAGAATAGTGTTCTTGAAAAATGTCGCACTACACTCTGTTGGATCGCAACACTCGTTTTTACACTGTTCATCAATAATTGTTCACACAATATCACTGAAGAAGCTGATCACACTTCTCTGTAAGAGTTTATTGTGTTTTGTGAGACACTTTGTTCACACTAACGCACAGATCGTTCTTTGTTGATTATCCTGGCGTCAGTGTCACTCTCAGTAGAGTGACACTGACGCCACAGCGCCCCACGCCATCACTGTCCCCAGCTCAAAGGAAAAGCTGACCTAGTACTTTTGCTTCCTTGCCACTTCCTCCACGAGGCAAAGCAGAATGTTTGATTCTTGCTGTCTTAAGCATAGACAACAATATACACTATCTCTATGATGGTAATAAAGTGGGAGCAGGATTTCCCTTAATTGTCCTGCTAAGGTAAGAGATGTACTGTCTCTTATTAAAATACACTCTGCAACACTGAACTGCAAGGATCGACGGTTGCTTGACCACAGTTCGTATACTGGTACTGCATCTGGGATCAATTACTCGCTGTAGCAGTAAACAAGATATTTGCCCCTTCTGAGAGGGCTGAAAGGGGCTGAAAGGGGCTGAAAGGAGCTGAAGGGGGCTGATACCCTCTCCTGGAGAAAATTTCTCCACACTGGGGGGCAGCGGAGGTTCGCTGCAGGTGAACTATTCATCACTTAACATTAATTTGATTTTCTCACTCGCCACCACTGCTGCTTGTCTTTCTGAACAGTTTTAGTATGTGTGGTTTCTGGAGAATCACTAATTTTGTTTTCAACACTGTGTAATTCTAACGGCACTAGTTTATTTATTGTCCGCTTATTCACTACACCTTTGCTGATGATTCCATTTGCATCAGGATATATGGTCACAATTTTTCCAAGTGGCCATTGGGACCTCGGACCATCATTGTCGATAATCACTAAAGGTCACCAGGTCTTAAGGACTTATGATTTTCAGGAACACCAGCTCCAGAGAAGTGTTCTCTCAATGAGGTGAGATAGTCTTCTCGCCAAATTTTCTCCCAACGTTCAATCACTTTATTAAGGTGTTTGAATTTGCGTCTGAGTTGCTCAGGTTCGAAATAAGTAGGATCCTCTATGATTTCTTTATCATTCATGGGAGGAACAGGTTCGAGCCTTCTGCCATGGAGTAAATGAGATGGACTTAGCACTTCTAAATTGCCCAGTTTATCGGTAACTTAAGTTAGAGGTCTGTTGTTGACTCTATTTTCTATTTCAGTCACAACTGTATGGAATTCTTCTAAGTCGATTCTTTGACGATGAAGAGCCTTCCTTAAACAACGTTTTAAAATGCCGATCATTCTTTCATAAAATCCGCCGTGCCATGGAGATTTAGGAGGAATGTATCTCCAACGACAACTGCGTGATTCAGCATCTGTTGTACTTCTGGTTGATCAAGATCTTGCTTATATAAGCAGCACCACAAACAAAGTTTCGTTGCATTATCTGAAATCATCAGTCTGGGACATGCCCTTCTGGCTGCAAACCTCTGAATAATTTGATAAAGGTTTCAAACAGACAGTCAGTGGCTACTTCTAGATGTACTGCTCTAGTCGTAGCAACAAGGTGAAAAAACAGATGTACACCTTGATAGAAACTTTGTCAACTGTTTTGGTTAAAATTATCGTCCAGTTAATCTACACCTGTCACCCCAAATGGAGTGATATGACAAACTCTTTTCAGAGGGATTGGAGGGGACCTGGATACTGACATACTCGCATATCGTAGTGGGCGACAAGTAATACAGTCCTATATTTGTTTTTTTCACACTTTGTCGACCTTGAGGAAACCAGTAGGATTGTCGTATATGACAAAGTCTGTCAGCTACCCCACCATGTAACACGTTACTGCGGGCGTTTTGCACAATCAGTTTTGTTAGCCCAAAGGGTTCTTGGGGATCAATATTGGATGTATGGCTTCTTTAGGTAGTGAAGAATTATGAATTCTTTTCCCCGACATCTTATAATCTTTTCTGAGTCGAGATAAAGTCCTAAAGAATTAATCATGAAGGTTTCTTTGGGGATTTATCTTGTGTTTCCAGAAATTTTATTCTGTAGAGAAAACATCTTTCTGTATTAGTTTCACCCCGTATTTAAAAGGGTTCAAGACATTCATAATCAGGTTTTTTTTCCTTTAATGAATTTATGGACAAGAGCTGTAACTCTTTAAAATTTTTCCCAAATATGAGTATTTAGATCCATCAATGGCTATTTCTGTTTTGTCTGCAGTATTTACACAAAATTATTTCTGCTGTGTTCAAGCAGACTGTTTTCTTTGGCATAATGTGAGCTTTTCATGAGGCCAGTTATTTTTCATTAAAAGAGCCAGTTCGGTCCGTGGAGCATAATTTATTATCCACAAATTTCTTGAGTGGGACACCAAAGTGACAACATTCAGCTGGATTCCCTTGGGGAGAGACGTGGAGAAAGAGATAATCTCTCTGCATCTTTTTATTTCTGCTACTCTGTTCTGTACATAGACCAGCTTACTCTATTATTTCTTAACCACGGAGAACTGCTTCA
>NW_026472922.1:0-11730 GCF_026875155.1 Cherax quadricarinatus | reverse complement strand
ACTTTTCCCCAGGGGATTTCTAAGATTTCGGAGAGGTGAAGCGCCGTTTGTTTTGTTTTTTTTTTTTCGAACAGGATAGTGTGTTTTGGGGCATTTGGGCCTGGGAAATTATTTCTTTGATCAAAAAGGGGGTCTCTAAATTTTCTAGATGATTGGGGGAATTTCGTTTTTACACAGGCTTGTTCAAGTTATCGTTCCTACATGCGAAAAAGTGTTTTTGAGGGGGGTGTCGAGGTTTCTTTGTTTCACCTACTAGATTTGTCACAGCCCAGGGTTAGTGTAAACTCGCATTGACTGGTTGTGGGTTTGGATTTTGTCCGGGTTAGTCCTTTATTAAAGTGCTAAAAGCGTTGTGATTTGGTGTTGTTGTGAAAGAACTTTTGGGGGGTTTTTAGTGAACCTGGGGGGGAAGAATTTTACTTTGTGGGAGGGGTTGATGCGGGGGAATTAAGATTAAGAGCCTTTTCTTGCAGTCTTTGAGAAAAAAGAAGGAAAATGTAACCAGTAAATTTTTGGTAAATGTTGTACATTCCTCGTCAAAAAAAACTCAAAAACCAAATTCGGTATGCTCTTGGGAAAAAAAACCTTGATGACCCTCTTTTGGTCTTGGTATTTTACTGGAATGGGGGGACATTTTTTGGGGGGTTTTGAAAAACTTGAAATCTTGGGTTGTTGTCTACTTTGTGAATGGGGGACGTCGAGGAAAGGTAGTTGTCTTGGATCTTCTTTGTGTAAACTGGATCGCCGGGTTAAAATGGTTAGCCTTGCCCGAAGATTCCTACATCAAAATTTGGGGTTATTACGAGGACGTTCCCCCTAAAGTAACCAAGTGAGCTTGAAGGGGGATGTTGGCGGGGTTTGGGGGTTTTGTTCTTAAAATTTGGGACCATTTGGGGGGCCCTTAAGGTAGGTTTTTTTGAACTTGTAAAAGGGGAAAAAATTTAAAAACTTTGGGAAAAATCAACCAAAACTCAGGTGGGGGATTAAAGGGCCCCATTTGTTTCGTTTTTTAGAACCCCTGGGTTTTTTAAAAGGAAGAGGGTCCCCAAAAAGTTGTTTTTTGGGGGGAAGGGGTTTTTTTTTGGGGGGGAACCCTGGTTTTAAAAAAAGGCTGTAGGGCCCCGAAGGGGAAAAAGTTTAGAACCCCGGGTTTTGAATGGTTGGGGTTTGTGTTTTTTTGGGTCTTGGGTTTTCCAAATTTTCCCCCCTTTTGGGTTGTGGAAAAAAAGTTTTTTTTTTATTTTTCGGTTTTTTTTGAAAATTTTGGTTCGTTCCCCCCCTTTAGGGGTGGGGTCTAGAGATTGGATTAAAATTTATCCCCGGGGCCCTTTTGGGTTTAGACACCAAATTTTTTCGGCGGTTTGACAAATGTTTTTCATTTAAAAATTTTTTTTCTCGAAGATTGAAGAAAGGAAACCCCTATTCCAGTCAAGTACCAAAAACCAAAAGAGGCATCATCATCGGGGTTTTTTTAAGAGCATACGAATTTGTAGTCCTGAGTTTCTTGACAAGGAATGTACATACATTCACCAAACATTCACTGAGTTACATTTTCCTTCCTTTTTTCATCAAAGACTGCAAGAAAAGAGCTCTTCAGATCATTAATTCTCCACGCATCAACACCACTCCCCAAAAAAGTAATAATTTTCCCAACAGCCAGGTTGCATAAACGTCTCAAAGTACTTACAAGCTAAAACCAGAGTGCCATCGTTCTGCAATTCAATAAAGGATCTAAACCCGGACAAATCCAAGCACACGAACTATACCCTGTGGAGCTTTTGACAAGATTATTAGGTGAAAAGAAGAAACCGACACCGCCCAATGAACAATTTTAACTGTTAGGAACGATAAAATTTAAAAACGCTGTGTACAACACAGAAATTCACCAATCATCTCATGAAATTCAGAGATGCCCAATTAGTGATAAAGAAAAATTTCCGCAGACGGGAATGCTCGATCAGCCGATCGCTGTTTCGAATACAATTAAACAAAACAACGGAGCTTCACCTCTGAATCTTTGAAGAACCCTGAAAACAGTAAACCCTGCATCACAATCTCTCCCGTTATACTACAAAAGCCATTAAGAGAGTGAACATGAAAACCCGCCTCTTTCAAAATCTAATTGTCCAACTTTTTTATGTTACCCATGTAAAGCTTTTATATCCTTTTACTCATGATACGAATTAATTTGCTATATCATATTGTATTATTTTTGGTCATACTCTACTACTACTACTACCACTACGTGCAAACATCGAAATGGGCATCTCACAGCTATTGCACTCACTCTGAGCCTTTAAATACCCTCTGTGTCCATGTATTGGTTTGTAATGGCTTGATAAAGCTCCTGGAGAGCGAAACGTATGCCCAATAAAATGTCACATTAGTTGCACTTGTGTCCTTTTTACTTTATTTCTTAGAAGTTGTTCCAGGATTGTTTTTAGTCGAAGCAGTTTGTGACAAGAACCTACAAGTGGGTAATAACTTGCTTGACTGTAGTTCTGGCAAACAATGAATCCCTTGTTAATAATTTAGAAGTTTCAGAGGAACTGGGTGCATAGCGTCACACCCTATCCCCCCCCCCCCCCCCCCCCCTTACATTTAGATGAATGGAAGTATGATAGTAGGGATAACTCAGTAACAGACTCAATTCGTTAGCAGATTACGATGGGCTTAGAGAACACTTATCATCTGTTGACTGGTGGTACGAATGTGAGAGACTAGCAATATGACAGTCGAAAATCAGAATGTAGGCAGGAACAACAAGATGTGAAGACGATGTAATCAGTCCGTAACCCTTAAAGTCGTTAGAATTTGAGGTTGTCAGTCCCTCAGCTGGAGAAGTTCAGTTCATAGTCAGGAACTATTCTGAAGGATCAAGCGCAGTGCCAGAGATTAAATACTGTCGGAAGGAGAGGTGCAGAGTAGTAGTAGTAGTAGTGAGAATGTAGCCACTGAGAGTTCATGTCCCGCTAAGATCCCTAAACTTCTCACTTGAAAGAGGTTGTCCCATGTGTTTTCAGTACCAAGATGCCATGTGTTGCAGTTGATGATTTGATACACTTATGCAACACATGGGAATCTTTATTGAAGAACGTTTCGCACTACAGTGGCTTCATCAGTCCAATACAAAGTTTTAAGAAATGGGTTTAAGGAGAGTAGAAGTATGAGGTGACATTAAAATGGTATTAAAATACCGACATGTTGTTAGGTAAGACACATATGCAACAGTTAGTATTTCCATTTCGAAACGTTTCGCCTACACATTAGGTTCTTCAGTCGAGTACAGAAAAGTTGATAGAAGCATAAGAGACTTGAAGGGATGTAAATCAGTCATCACCCTAATGTTTTGAAGGTGGTCAGTCCCTCAGTCTAGAGAAGAGCATTGTTCATAGTCTGAACAATTGGAGTGAAGTAGAAACGCAGATGCTGGGAGGCCAGGTTCCTCTCAATTCTGTCAGGCCCTGCAACACAATGGTATCTTGGTACAGAACCTGAAATTCACTTCGACAAACCTCTACAGTGAGAACGGCCAGATTGAGTTGGCCCTGACCTCCAATCTTGCGTTTACTCAGTGACCTACGTCTCACCTCCTGACGCTATTAACGGTCCATCCTGTACTTCAACTCCCTATTGTTTGAGGACATGGGAACAATGCTCTTCTCCAAGGACTGAGGGACTGACACTCAAAACTTTAAGGGTGATGAACTGATTAACATCGTCTTCAAGTCTATTTGCCTTCTATCAAAACTTTTCTGTACTCGACTGAAGAAGCTACTGTGTAGGCGAAAACGTTTTCAAAAATATAAAGATACCTAACTGTTGCATATGTGTTCCTTAATAACATTATTCCCCATCCCAACCCTGGAAAACATACCCTGAGCCTCCCTCTTCCTGTCTCTAGCTCAAAAGGCCCTATCCATAACTAACCTGACTGTCTCCAACTAAAAGCACTATGCTGGGGCCCCCATCTGGCAACACAATATGTCTCAGATCTGAGGCCCTGGCTTCCTTCCTTGCGAAAGTAGATACAAAAAACGCTGCAAAGTGGGCTACGATTCCTGCACAGGCAGCAAGGTACCCCACTAGGAGAACGGATATTGACAACCATGGCACAAGATCACACACTCTTCACGGATTGCTCATGGATTCGTTCGTTTTGTGCTGCTGGGCGGTAGCTGCTGCCTTTACAACTACTCCTTGAGAAGAGTTGTGACCTTCCTGTGCTGGTACCATCCACCACCTCCTTGGCGTCCAGAGCCAGCCGATGTTTGGCATCATGCAGCTACCCATCTCTAAGGTTCTCTGCGTCAAGACACCCTCAGCAATCATGCTGAGACAGCATGCATGGCAGAGGGAGGCACAAGTGCAGTGTATTTTCACAGATGGTTTCTGTCGTCCCTGACAGGGAAGAGAGCAGAAGCTGACTGTACACAATGGTCACACACATAGGCCTGGCGGACTCCTGACCACTGCCGATCCTTCAAGCTGAGCTGGTGGCGATTCAGCAGGCATTGTCACATGCTTCTATGTGGCATGCGAAGAGTACGGTATCCTTTAATTTCGGCGCATGTACACACCTCATTTACAGGCTACCTCCCCAACCAGCGAACCGGTTGCTAAGAGTTGATGAAGGGGGCCCCTTCGTTAAACTAGTGACCAGGTTCTAGCATAAGAAAGATGGGTTTGGCAATCGCAGAGTTATGATGGGTACCGCTCTCCTGTCTGCCCTTGTCTTCATTCTAGAGTGGTTGAGCACGGTCTGCTATCTTGTATGCTTCTATTTTGCTTTGCTTTACCGTGGAGTGCCACTTATACTTATCACTGTACATAGTGTACATATTGCTGTTCTAAATTGGTGAAGTATATAAGTCTAAACTTTTTCCCCTACTGTGTTTATTTTGCACCCATTACACCCGGAGGGTACCAGTCCATTTGGAAGTCCTGGTTGTAATATGGGTAGCCTGTCGAGAGTTGAGTGGACTTAGAGAATCGGTTGAGATTAGGGTGAAGCTCGTAGCAGTAACATTGGGCCGCTTGCTGTCTGGCATTGCTTTAACAAATTTTGCGTGTTCAGTTGTTACTAGGCCCTGTTCGGTGTGGAGGAAATTTGCAGTCAGCTTTGCTTGTATGCGTATTCTGCAAATCGTACCTGTAATAGCTAAGAGTGTTCTGCCAAATTAACGTGTTACGGTGGGGTATTCTGCAATCGTTCTGGGCATAGACGAATAACATATGCCACCTAGACGATTCAGACGTCTGGTGTCGCATATACTTTGCATAACTACCTAATTGTCCCTACAGCGTTGTGGGCGAATTGGTGTTCCATTGGCATTAACATACAAAACGCACTCTCACAGCTGTGCACTGCGTTCACTGATTGCTGACAAACTTATAGAAGAAGAGACGCACATCAGACTCCCTCCTCTACGGGAGCAGCTAGGGCACAAAAACTACTATGTTCTGCGTGAGGAAGATGATACACCTAGGAGCAAAATGGTCCAGTTATAGTGACAGCTGGGTTGTTAAAGGTGAATCAGCGTTCGTCTGGCACTTGAGCTGGGGCAAAAAATCAATCTGAGCAAACTAGGAACAGAGAGCATTCGCAAGGGAAGAATTTGTTAGGGAAAGAGAAGAAAAAGTGAGGTCAGTTTTCGCTATTCTGTAAGAATTTTTAGTTTACAGAAAGCAGTACAGTTTGTTCCCGCTCAATTGAGGCCGAACCCGAGCAATTTTTCCGAAAGCTTCGAAATCAGGCTCGAGCCTTGAGGTTGGCCGGAACCGCATTGGCATCGTTGGTTCATACAGAATTTATCGGCGGTAAGGCACAGGGATTACGTCAGTATAAAAGACGCTTGAATTCTCTGATTATCAAGTAGTGAGACCACAGTGTTGGGAGCATATTATACGTGTATCCCAGCAAAATTACGCAAAGAGTATCAATATTGGGCAGGACGACAGCTTGGTCAATCCCTAGTTCGACTTTGTGAGACAGCAAAACCAAAGCTTTACCAGCTGGTATCCCAAGCAAGTGGTTGTCATCTACTTTGAGGATTGGTGCAGCTTTTTCTGATTGATAACTGCTGGAGTCTGTGGGACCAGAGGTTCGAGTCTTTCTGCAGGATCGTGACTTAACTACTGCATTGGAGGCAGCCAGGTGGCTGATACCTCGAAATAAACTGCTCCTTGTCCGAGCGGTTCCGTCTTTTCAACAGCCGGCATCAGCAGGAGATCGTCAACTTGGAGGAATGAAGTGCCAGCCGGGCAGGGAGTGACGTCTACGTCAGCCAACCAGTCACTCGTGAGCCACGCTTTCAGCATATGGTCCACTGCGTGAAGAGGCAACTCTCATGGTTGCATCCGACAACAGTATCCAGAGAGAACCAGCCAAAGACCACATTTGCAACGTCAACAGGGAGTAAATAGGGGCAAGCCTGTGTCCTGCTTCAGGGTGCAATAAAGTAGGTCACATCAGTTCCAACTGCCCCCATAAACCCCAAACCCATTGGGAACAATCTTAATTTCCTAGTAACATGTCCCCTAGAGAAGTAGAAAAAGGTATGGCCCTTATTTTGCAAAAAGTCTTATTTCCCTTCAGGAAAACTCAGAAACAAACTAAGTAAAGACCTTTTGAGATACTGGAGACATATTGCTCACTTGTAAGAGAGGGATTATTACCCTTTCAGAGAATACTCTTTGAATTTCCTCTGTTTTATTGGAAGCATTTGGAGGAGCTTTATATACTGTTCCTTTGCATAAAATTATGTACAGTGCAAATATTACACTGGGTAATTGACTGTAGGTGTCTCACAAGGATTCCCATGAAAGAGCAGTGTTATTACTGGGGTAATAACATTACGATGTTAGTTTCGTGTCCTGAACCTATAATGATTAATTCTTCTCCGGTGTTGGGCCATAACTAGGGCAACATCCCAAGGGTTGTCTGGAGAGAATGTTGACCTATCCTTGGCCGCCTCCCCCCCCCCCCCCCGCACTGGAGAATAGCACATTGTTTTACGAGGAAAAAACTGGCCAAAGCCTCGTAGATCAAGTGAACAGACTCCGATCAAGCCTTCCTATTCCCAGGTTGCAGGATTGCCAGATGTCTCTGTTTCCAGGCCCGAGGGACTGTCCTTCCGGTAGGAACAAACGAAAGGGACCCTTTTTTAAAAATTCGCTTTTGAGGGCAGCCATGGGTAAATCCTCTTTGGGTCATCCGGTCAAGTATGAAGTAAAAACGATTATTTGATCTGCATGAGACTGGTAAGGAAATAGAGGGCGGGCAATTTTTAACAGGTTAGTGGTTCAACAAAGTATAGACCTCAAATATAAAATATAGCTCATAATACGTCATTAGGAGGTCACTTAGGAAATACAAAAAAACTTGTATAGAATCACAAAGAATTTTATTGGCCAAATTAAAGAAAGATGTGAGAATCATATAGTGTTTGCCCGAGAAATGTCAGCAAGTTGAAAACCTGGACATTCTTCAAACCTGCACCTCTCCAACCTATAACTGCTGATGGATGAACCTTTTGCCAGATTTAATTATTAGATTGTTGTAGGTCCACTACTAGGTCAAATCTGAGAAATCGTATTATTACGATTATGGATAAGTAACAGATACATGGAAGCAATACCCATGCGTAGTATTAATACTAAGCTATCTCAAGCTTTAACAAAATTCATTTCTTGTTTTTGGGCATATCCTAAAACTATTCAAGTGATCAAGATACTAACTTTCACTGCCAAAGCATTTTGGGAAGTATTAACTAGGTTAGGGATATCCACAACTTATCCCACTGCCTATCATCCTCAGTCCCAAGGCGCCTTGGAAAGATTCCATCAGACATTAAAAACATGATGAGAAGTTTTTGCATGCACTTTCCTACAGACTGGGTGAATCACTACCTTTGTTGCTGTTTCAGACGAGAAACGGTGCAAGAGTTACAGGGTATAGTCCTTTTGAGCTGATCTTTGGCACAATGTACGAGTCCTCTTCGGGTGCTCAAAGAAGGATGGATGGGAGAAGCGTTAGTTCAACACTCTACAATCCGTCTTCAAGGTTGAGGTGGCAGTCAGTTAGCCAAGGCTAAACTAAAGTACAGTCAAAGCAAGGTGAAACAGAGAGGAATGACAGAAGTGCACAATTCCGGCTCCTTCAATCAGGAGACAAGGTGTTGATGCAGGAAACCTATAACTGCCTCACCTCTGAAAGCTAGATTTATGGGACCTATGCAGATTGTAAGTAGATTATCTGATGTAAATTTGTGGTAGCTCCCATTGATAAGACCTCAAAATCTAACACAATTACCACATTAATCAGTTAAAGTACTTCCATACACCAGATTTAAGTCCAGTAATGACTCTGTCCTCTACACTCTGAGGACAAACTCTGACTACTTTGCACTCTTCTCTGAAATTAATATTAACTTTCAATTCTGTCCTCCTCAAGGATCCTAAGCCCTTTAATGGAGAGATTATCTGAAACGCAAGCAACAAATTTAACTGAGCTTCTACAGTCATATCCTAATTATTTTTCGGATCTGTGTGCCGAAAAAAATGTCGGTTAGGTTACCATGATGTAGGATGTGGAAACTCTAAACCCAATTAAAAACTCTCCCCCTACAGAGCCTTAATCCTGAAAAGCAATGGCTACTTCAGGCAGGAAGTAGAATTTTTGTTTAAAGTCATGGTTTTAGTGGAAGGAGTCGTCTAGTCCATGGGGCTCACGTGCATCCTTGTGAAGAAGGCTGATGGAGGGTTTCGTATGTTGTACAGACTACCGAAGGTGAACGACGGTCCACAATTACAGATAGCTTACCCTCTTCCTCGTCTGGATGAAGTAATTACTTTGTGGGTAAGGCGACTTTTGTGTCCAAATTAGATCTCCTTAAAGGCTTACTATCAGGGTACCTTTGACAGATAAGGGAGGAAATCTCTGCCGTCGTATGCCAGGAGGACATTATCAATACACAGATATACCCTTCGGAATGAAAAATTCCCCCTCTTCATTCCAGAAAAACTTATCCATCTGGCTATTAAAGGATTGAAGGCACGGCAGCGTACCTAGATGAATTGTTGTGGTGTTGTATTGGGTAAACCCCTACTTAGATTTAAAGGGCTCTGTTTGAGCCCTTTAAGATTTCCCCATTAACATTAAAATTTATCTAAATTTCCTTTGGCCGGGCCACTGTCACTTTTCCCTGGGCCATAAAGTAGGTATGGTAAAGTTGCACCAAAAACTTGCTAAATTTCTTTCTTTTAAAAGATTATCCAGTTCCTCATGATGGGAAAAATCTCTTCAACGTTTCCTGGATGTAGGATTTTACAAAAATTTCCCGAAGAATTTCTGAATTGTAGCCCCTTTCCCTCTTTCCCAGTCATAAATTCCCTTTAATTGGAGTCAACTGTAACAGTTTTTAATAAAGCAAAAAGATTATTGTGCCTGCACCCATTCTCTTGTCTCCAGACTTCCCCAAACCTTTTTTCATTACGGGTTGATGCTTGTGATCGGGGTTGGGGCAGTACTTTCAAAGGGGGAACAAGGAGTTGCACCTGAAGCTACTTTTCAGCCAAGTTCCAGCCACCAGGGGGGCTTACTCACCAGGAAGCCCTCGCGCTGGTACGGGCTTTTGGGATTTCGATGTTATTGGGCCAGAATCCAGGGGGTCACAGCTACAGTGACAAACCTCTAGTATACCCTCCAACCCATGAAGAACCAAAAACACAAGGCTTATGCGCGGGAGCTAAGGTGAAACCCCTTTAAAATCTACGTTTAAAATATATTGCCGCAAAGAAAATTTTGGCAGACTCTTTATCTAGAGTAATATTTTATTTATTTTGGTGTTATTTGTGGTAACCCTTTTCATGCTCTTTTTTTTTATCCCCTGGGGGGGGGGTTTTTTTTTGTGGGGGGATGCGGCTCCCGTCCCCCTGTATCTTGGACCTATTACCCTGTCTGACGCTGTCTCCTTAAGTTTGGGGTTTGGCTTTGGTCACGAGAAAAGCTGAGCTCTTCAAAGATTTGGATGGGGGAGAGAAAGGCGGTCCCTTATTTTGTGCCATGGGGCACGGTTCCCCACGGGGAGGGGGCAGCCTAATCCTGACCCTACTCGGGGTGGGGGTGTGGCATGCAAAGAGTAGAACCTTTATTCGGCCATGTACACACCTCATTTGGGCTATCTCCCCCAAACCGGGGAACAGGTTGCTAAAAGTTGATGATGGGGCCCCGTGTTCAACTATGACCAGGTTTTAGCCCAAAAAAAGATGGGTTTGGCAACGCAGGGTTATGTGGGTACCCCCTCTCCCGTCTGCCTTTTCATTTCCCCTTCAGAGCTGGGTTTAGCACGGTCTGCTATCTTTTGGTTTCTATTTTGCTTTTCTTACCCTGGAGTGCATATACTTATACGTACATAGGGAATTCTGTTCTAAATTTTGGGGAAGGATAAAATAAGTCTTAAAATTTTTTTACTGTGTTTATTTTGCACCCATTACACCGGGTAAAGGCCATTTGGAATCCCGGGGTTTTAAAACTCCCCCCCCCACGAATCGACTCCCCACCTTCATACATTTGATTCCACCTTGCAATCAATGCCCCCTCCCCTCTCAAACCCCAGGACAATGTTCACCTCATCACAAGATCCCGGCAGACAGCCCTTTAAAATTCAGTGTAACAAATCGCATTGAACTGGATCCCCCGCCATGCTGGCTCGGGAAATGAGGCGGAGATGATCAGCCAAGGCAGCAAAAACTATCCCCATGTTGGGATTTTTGTCCTAAACAGCCCACAAGACCAAACTGGGGATGCCAGGCCCTGAAACTTATGGGGGGGGGTCTTAGGTGATACCACATCCAACGGGTACCGAGCAGCGATCAGGGGGAAAACCCCCCATATGATAGAAACGGTCCAAAGGCAGTGTCCGCCATCCACGGCTTCGTTTGGGGTTTCCCACCCAAAATGTGGTAGACAAGGTGGGGGGAATGTGCCAGTTGACAGCACGTTGCCCCGCGCCACTAACACACTTCTTTTTTGTAGATGAATGGTTTGGAAACCCACATGTTGATAAAATTAGACCATGTGCAACTTGGGTATCTTTTTTTGAGAAAGTTTCGCCCCACATGGCTTCATCGTCCCTAGTAGGAGAAACTTGAAGAAAGGAGGAGAAAAGAGGTAATCGCCCTCAACCTTGATCGGTTTCAGTCCCTCAATCTTGAATAGAATACGGCAATGAGCGGAGAAAGCATCGATAAGGTTGAGGGACTGATTTCCATTTTCCCCCGGTTTTTCAAGTTTCTCCTACGTATGGTGATAAGCCACTGGTAAGAAACGTTTCCTCAATAAAGATACCCAAGAGTTGCACATGTGTTTAATTTATCAACATGTCGGTTCTCTGAACCATTCATTACAAACCGTCAGAAACTCAAATTTTTTGGATCTTAAACTTAGGAATTCTTCGCTTGCCAATTTTTGGGCACGACCTACTTCCAATTTAAACAATGTACACCACCTTGACTGCTTCACCTCTCCTGCCATGGTAAAAGGCTTCTCCGCTCATATGCCGTATTCTATTCAAGATTATGGGTTTAACCCATCGACTCAAAGTTGAGGGATGTTACCTCATTCTCCTCCCCCGGGTTTTTCAAGTTTCCCCACGTATGGTGAGAAGCCAATGTCAGGCCCCAAACGTTTTCCCCAAAAAATACCCAAGAGTTGCCATGTGTCTAATT
>NW_026472921.1:10000-11432 GCF_026875155.1 Cherax quadricarinatus | reverse complement strand
GTGAACAGCATTGTAAAGGTAGGGATTTTTTTAATTGCATATGATAGAGTGGATAGAGGAGCAATGTGGCAGATGTTGCAAGTATATGGATAGGTGGTAAGTTACTAAATGCTGTAAAGAGTTTTTATGAGGATAGTGAGGCTCAGGTTAGGGTATGTAGAAGAGAGGGAGACTACTTCCCGGTAAAAGTAGGTCTTAGACAGGGTGTTGTAAATGTCACCATGGTTGTTTAATATATTTTAGATGGGTTGTAAAAGAAGTAAATGCTAGGGGTGTTCGGGAGAGGGGTGGGATTAAATTATGGGAAATCAAATATAAAATGGGAATTGACACAGTTACTTTTTGCTGATGATACTGTGCTTATGGGAGATTCTAAACAAAAATTGCAAAGGTTAGTGGACGAGTTTGGGAGTGAGTGTAAAGGTAGAAAGTTGAAAGTGAGCATAGAAAAGAGTAAGGTGATGAGGGTATCAAATGATTTGGATAAAGAAAAATTGGATATCAAATTGGGGAGGAGGAGTATGGAAGAAGTGAATGTTTTCAGATATTTGGGAGTTGACATGTCAGCAGATGGATTTATGAAGGATGAGGTTAATCATATAATTGATGAGGGAAAAAAAGTGAGTGGTGCATTGAGGTATATGTGGAGACAAAAAACGTTATCTATGGAGTCAAAGAAGGGATTGTATGAAAGTATAGTAGTACCAACACTCTTATATGGGTGTGAAGCTTGGGTTGTGAATGCTGCAGCAAGGAGGCGGTTGGAGGCAGTGGAGATGTCCTGTCTAAGAGCATTGTGTGGTGTAAATATTATGCAGAAAAATCGGAGTGTGGAAATTAAGAGAAGGTGTGGAGTTAATAAAAGTATTAGTCAGAGGGCTGAAGAGAGGGTGTTGAGATGGTTTGGTCATTTAGAGAGAATGGATCAAAGTAGAATGACATGGAGAGCATTTAAATCTGTAGGGGAAGGAAGGCGGGGTAGGGGTCGTCCTCGAAAAGGTTGGAAGTAAGGGGTCAGGGAGGTTTTGTGGGCAGGGGGCTTGGACTTTCCAGCAGGCGAGCGTGAGCGTGTTAGATAGGAGTGAATGGAGACGAATGGTATTTGGGACCTAACGAGCTGTTGGAGTGCGAGCAAGGAAATATTTAGTAAAGGGATTCAGGGAAACCGGTTATTTATATATAGCCGGACTTGAGTCCTGGAAATGGGAAGAACAATGCCTGCACTTTAAAGGAGGGGTTCAGGATATTAGCAGTTTGGAGGGATATGTTGTGTATCTTTATACGTATATGCTTCTAAACTGTTGTGTTCTGAGCACCTCTGCAAAAACAGTGATAATGTGTGAGTGTGGTGAAAGTGTTGAATGATGATGAAAGTATTTTCTTTTCGGGAATTTTCTTTCTTTTTGGGGATTTTCTTTCTTTTTGGGTCACC